>CM041782.1:134290554-134315907 GCA_023374045.1 Limonium bicolor
TGAGAAGTTGAATTAAACATCTTTAACCGAGGTTCAAGGATGATAGAAAAGGATTACGTGGGCGTAATCCATTTTAGTTGGGGTGGCAATTTTACATAACCCGATAACCCGACCCATACCCAACCCGAAAATAGCGGTTTGGGTAACGATTATTGACCCATTTAATTATTGGGTCGGGTATGGGTTACCTATTAAATATTTGGGTGGGTATGGGTTCAAAGTCCTAACCCGTAGTCAACCCCCCGTTTATTTTATTTTATTAAAATAATAATAATAAATAATTAGATAAAAATATAAATATATTACTAAGCAAGTGCTAACCTACTATTAGTATATACAGATTATGTAGTATCTTTTTATGAGAGGTTGTTTATTTGATAAACTACTTTTGTTGTATTTCTTTATAAAGCAAAACGAGAGTATTTGTTATGTGGATTGTCAAAGACAGTGTGCTGCTCTCCCTCCACCAGCTCCACTGTTAAGTGCTACTGATCACGACATGTATGTGAAAAAAGAAAAAGACGGAGGATAATGAAAACTCTAGAATATCTACCATATTGAATGTATGATTTCATTCATTTGTAACTTCGTTTGAGCAATCATATAAAAAAAATTTATTCCAGGTGTTTTAAATTTTGCATAGCCTAATTATGTTGGGTTAAACGGGTCGGGTATGGGTTTAATCATTTTATGTGGGTCGGGTATGGGTTGATAATTTGTAACCCGATTATTATTGGGTCGGGTATGGGTCAATACAATTTTAATCAGGTCGGGTATGGGTGAGCTTCAACCCGACCCAGTAACCCGAATTGCCACCCCTAATTTTAAGGGGGGTAGGCGTTGCGTTTTTACTGGGTTATTACCTGTTTGTGGTGTTGTTTTGGATGCTATGTGTGAACTGTGTGTGGATTGGTTCGAATGCATGGTAGTCATAAATGAATGACTTGTTCATCTGGTTGCTATGAGTGCAGTACATAAATATTATTGGTACATTGCAGTATTATTGAGCCACAGATGTGGTGTGGTGCTTATAAGCACAAATGGTGAAATAGAACTGTGGAACTTGCGGGACATGATCCCTTGGTTAGAGAGAACGTATTCAGGACTTAATCTTTTCACTATGTGTATTCCTGCAACCACACGTGGTTGGTAGGTCTGTGTGTATGAATTGTGTAGAATTTTGTGTGTGTGTATTGCATTGGATGTACACTGTGCGATGGATGTATGTTGTGTGCCTTTGGCTTACACCTCAGCACGTTATATATACGTTGCTAACACCTTGGACTACTACGAGAGTTTGTGAGAAGCCACTAATGGGGCATAGTGCTCATAAGCACATTTGGGTAGCGAGGAATGTGATAGATGGGACTTGATCCCTTGTTTAGCGTGAATGAATACGAGACTTAATCCCAAGGATTAACGAAAATGGAAAACATCGGTTAAGGAAATAAGACTTCGGAACGAAGTCTCTTTTAAGGGGGGTAGGTTGAAACACCCCTAACCATTATAACACAACGAACCGTGAATACATGAGGAATGTCTAAGCGACTTGATACATTAATATAATTATCCTATAACGTATAACCTATGATACTAAGGGACATACATATGTCCGGGAATATAAACAAGTCACGATGTAACATACACATTGGTGCTCAGCGGGTTTCGACATTAACCAATACAATTGTACAAACTAAATCATTCCGTGACGGGACTCTGGTACACGAAACGAGTGCAGCACAATAGGCAAACTGAAACAGATGGAGTGCTCATCGACGCATAATGATTGTACTAAATTACGTACGATACGAGAACATGTTGTATGAGTCATGTTACTAGTCGCAAGGGTAAGCAAGCGACATATAATGATTATACTGAATAATATATGCTATAGGCTATAATTTACTAACTATACAAACATTTACAAATAACACTGTAACACCAAGACTTATACTCACCAATTTATTTTCCATGACATGGATAGTAAACTAATTCATTACGAACCACTTAATTTCATCACAAAATACCAATGAAGTCATACCCCACCTATATGTCTATTATGTCCAGGAAATCCCAATCTTATAACCCCACTAACCCACTTACTAAGTTAATTCTATTATAACACAACAACCAAAATCAGACCCCACCCATGCCACTATGTCCGAAAAACCATGCCATTCTATTCTACTATACAACAACAAATCAAAACTAAATCCTATCTATGCCAGCATTGTCGTATACTTTACAATAATCACAAGCTTTTAATTGTCCCCCCACATGCTGAACAGATTCTGCATGCTGTGAAAACTCTCACGCCGCATGCACCAGTACTTTTCCTCTTCCGTGCATGTGTATACCTGGGTATGATAACCCACTCAATTCCTTCATCCTCTTCCATATATTCCACGGTTAGTGCAAGGCCAGAACAGGTTGTTTTTGTCAGTTATCATGGGCGCAAGTTGGTGCCCAAACTTCTGAAAAAAACTGGCGCAATTCAAGGCAACTAACGAGCTCAAGAAAATTCTGCTCCTCCTTTCCTTCTCTTCTTCCCTGTTTTGGTGTTTCTGTCCAAAAAAAAAACCTGATTCATGGCAACTAAATCCGGCCTCATGGTCATGCACCTACACCTCGGGATACCTCCTCTATGAATGCACCAAGACACATCCAGAAACACCCGCAAGTTAATTGTTGAACATCAGTCAAGGTGAGGCCTCAAAGTAATCCTGTTTTTTTAGCTGCTACCCTCTAATGCTTCTGGTGTTCGAAAATGCTGAGAAACTCACTCAGTTTCCTTTTCTTGATCTGCTTGTTTTCTCCAAACAACCCCACGCATGAAGGGCCTGAGAACTCCTTGAGGAAAATCTGTACAAACTGCCCTTAAACATATTCGAAGGTAAGAACTCCTAAATCCGTGCGCATCTCCAAGAATCTGAAGCAACCTCTAGGAATGATTCCCCAACTAATGAGTGTTCCTTCTGGTGGGTAGGATCTGTCCAAAAAGAAAACCAAGCACTCCTGTGTAAAAAACCAAGGAAAACTAAGGGAAAACACCTCTTGACTCAAGGTAAAAACTTACCAAGAATTCCTGAATGTTACTCCATGTACTAACTTGAAAAGCATTATGTGCAAAGTCTAATCTGTGACTTCTTGGCAACTAGGGTCGAGAGTTGTGTAAGAAACCCAGGAAAGACAGCTTCAAAGCCCCAGGTAGTACCCCTCAGCTCATGCTTGATTAAGGTCTTTAAACTGTACTAGAACAATTGTAAACTGCTGTTCAAAAGTAGGTAAACCTGATAACAATGAGCTCGAAATGATTAAGAAAAAAAATCTGTTTGAGACCTGTTTCAGTAACAGCAAAGAAACCATGTTATTTGGATTTAAGTTTCTGTGTTTCCCAACGTGGAGTACATACGGAACTGCTTGAGGATAGCAGCTGGTAGGTTCAGTAGCATTGAGTAACCAGTAAGATTGGTAAAAAAAAGAAAAAGAAAAACCTGTACAAACAACTAAAGAAACTGGTATAGAAATGAGGTGCAAATTCTGTAGCTTATACCTCTGTGCAAACGAGTTCCAGGAACAATATTTAGGTGGAATTGACTGAATGATAAGTTCAAGAACTTGTTAACAAGTTGGGCAAAGTGTAAATAAGCCTGGAATGTTACAGAACCAAGAAAACACATTAGAAAGAGAAAGAAGAAGTAGTGTGCAGGAACATGTTTCAGTTTCTGCTATCTTCGAGTGTTCTGTACGCTAACGTTTCAGAAGTAACCTGGAAGTCGTATTGGCTTAATGACCAATCTAGAAGCTAGCTAACTTGTTAGACTAACTGTAAATAAACTGGGGGTACTAAAGAAAAAAAAAACAGCCTGCAACTTAAGAAGAGAATTGGAAACCTGAATGTGCAGGTGCTAGTTCTTAGTTCTGAAATTTCTGTGTCTCTGTAAACTAATTTTTCCAGAAGTAATCTGAGGATGGTGTCGACCTAATGATGAGCTTAAAACTTTGCTAACACCTTAGACTAGGTATAGAGAACCAGGGGGAATGCTAGAGAAGCCATTAACCCATTAGAAAAGCAATAGGAGTAGGAGAATGCTAAACTTGATTTCAGCTTCAGATTCCTTTCCCAGTTTCAGTCTAAGCACATTTCACTAGCTTTAACAGGCTGTTTTGAGGGTTAAAACTAAACTAAGACGTTTAACTAAGTAGCTAGATAATTAAGGAAAAGTTGGAAATCAGATTTAGAACAGAAAGAAAAAAATCGAAAAGAGAATACCTCAGTTCCAGTTTTACTCAGTTTTGTGCAAGGGAATTTCAGAGTGGTTAACCAGGTTATTTTGGCTCTGTGTTGAATTTACAAGTTTGGTAATACACTTGGCTAGGTGGGCAATCAAGTCGAGGAAAAATTAAAAGACAGATTTGGGGATATACAAAAAGAAGCAAAGAGAAGATATCAGTTTCAGTTTGTTCAATTTTTCTGCTTCCTGCAACATTCAGAATTTGGGTGAATAAATTGAGGGTTGTTGCTCACCTTGTTGGGAATCTGTCTCGAAGCGAAAACTCAGTTAAACCACTTAACTGCTTAGGGGAGCAATCTGGGAAAGAGTGAGGGTCAGAGTTGTGAACAAATGATAGGAAAGGGAAGAAAGAATATCAGATTTAGATATCCCATCTTCATAGTTCCTGAAAGTTGAGGCTCTGTGAAACTCTGTTGCAGAAGGTTTATAGGGATTGTATTAGACCATTAGTAAACCTGAAACCCTCCTATTGCACCAAAGTGAAGATGTGAACACGTTGAGGAAGTATAGAAATCAGGTTAATAAACTGACATAAAGAAGAAGAAAGAGATGCACCAATTCAGTTTTCCAGATCCTCACTAGCATGTTGTTCTGTGTAATTGGGTACATAAACTACTTAGGGGTGTTATTGGGCTGAGAATGAGCTTGGGTTCCTTTTAATTGACTTAACTAAGAGTGTAAACACTTGGAAAGAAATAGGAAGTTAGATAGTGAACAATCAGTTCATGTCCTAGAATTTTCAGTTTGTGTTTCAGCTCTGTAAAACTGATTTACGGAGATACCAAAATATTGTTGTAGCTTGCTAATACACCCAACATCTAGTTCATGCATCTAAATAAGTCTGTAAAACAAAACTAGGTGGGATTAGAAACTGTTAAATCAGCTAGAAGGAAGGGATGAAGCAGTAAGGCACTGATGTCGATTCAGATTTTTATAACTGTTGGTTCTTTATAACCGACTTACAGAGATAATGAGTGTGTTGCAATAGCTTAAGAATGGAACTTAAGGCATGCTAAAGGAGAGAGTTAAGTGAGTATCTTCCTTTGGAAGTTTAGAAGACAGTTAAACAAACCAAGAGAAGAAAAGAAGAAGGAGCGTACCCATACTGATCTCAGGTTTGTCGACAGTGTTGCTTCTGTATAACCTTGATACAGATGGCCTAAGAGGGTTGTCTTGGTTCGATCATAGACCCAAGTCATATAAACCCACTTAACTAAGTTGCTGTACTCATGGGGAAGATTAGGAATCAATCTAACAAGCTGACAGAAGGAAAAATAAAATGCACCGAATCTGTTCTCTTTCAGGTTGTCATTAGGGTGCTGTTCCTAGGTAATCAAGTGCAGAGGCTGTGTGAGTGATGTAATGGTTTAGTCTTGAGCTTAAAACGTGGATTAAGACCCATGGCTAGTTGGGTAAATATCGTGGGAAATAACTAAACATCAGTTGGACTAAATAGAAACAAGAAACAAGAAGAAATAAGTAGATTGCTATTCAGACTTCGAGAATCTGTTCCTTCTGTATAACTGGAATACTAGTGCCATAAGAGGGTTGTCTTGGGTTAATGATAAAGCCAAGTTAGTACTAATACTTTATCTAAGTTGGTTCACTCATTTGAAAGATTAGAAGACAATTTATCAAGCTAAAAGAAGAAATAAGAAAGGAACACCCAGATTCTGTTTCAATTTTTTTTTCCTATAAGAGTGTTGTTCTGTGTAACTGTAATACAATTGCTGTAGTAGTTTGGGATAGGCCTGGAAATAAGCTCAGACCCTGGCTGGTATATCCACCTAAGGGTATGAACACTTTGGGAAAAGTTGTAAAGCAATTCAATCCATTGAAAAGAGGAACTCAATGGGAGTATACACAGATTTGGGTTTCAGTTTCTATGATGTGTGTGTTTCAGTCTAGCCGGTTTCCAGGGGTGGTGAGAGTGTGACGTGGGTGATAACGAACCCAAAACATAACTAACCCATGCAGCTAGGTTGGTTAGACTCTTTGGTAGGATTAAGTATCAGTAGACACATTGAAAATGGGATTAGATAAAGTTATATACTAGGATCTTATTCAGGTTTAGAAACCTTTGAGCTGTGGTATGAGTGAGGCCCAAAAGTATTTGGGGAGTTTTGTGGTGTTGTTAATGAGCTTAAAACGTACCTATTTAGTTAAGGAAGGAATACATCTTAGGGAAATTTAAAATCCACCTTAGCTAAACTTGTTACATGTTAATGCTGATAATACTCTAAAGCATTAGCTAGAGGAAAGGGCTAAGTAAACGTGTAATATGACGATATGAATGCCCTAGGAGTAAGCTAAGTTTAAGGTTAATACTTGGAGAATTCTAAGGGCTGATATCAGTTGAACATTCAACAAAGAATTCACCTAGGGAACAACCTCGATAATGGTATGGATATGTGTGGTCACATGAAATTATTAACTGACAAATTGTTTTTAATTAATGTTAGGGCCGTAACGAACGCCAACCGGGACCCCTTTCGTGAGACGACACTTGCTTCCGAATAAGGTATGGATATGTGTGGTCCGTATGTTGCCGTGTTACACGGCTTGTGTGCTGTGTGCCTTGTTTGTCAATGACCATAAGACTAAAGCATGAAATTGGATTGCTGGTCGTGACTTGCTTATATGCTTGGTTATATATCATTGTTGCATAATACTTGCGCGCACACAGTAGTTTAGTCCCTTCTCGTTTTGGAACTTTGAGGTGGAACTTATGAAACGACATGAACAAAACAAGAAACTCTGTAAAGGGAAACTCCTCTCTAACCATAGAGGACTTACAATGACACCCACTATGGCGTCTATCTATTAATGATAATGATGAGTAAATATCAATTGGTGGAACACGAGGATAACCCGGGAAGACAACGTCTCGGGCCGCGCGGTATGGATGTTCGGGAGTTGGTATCTGCATCAGATCCTTCGACCGTCTATGGTGGAACATATTTTGGGGGTCCCTGGGTGACCCCGCTTTCTCAGCACATCCCGAGGTCTAGAGGTGACCTCGCTTTCTCGACCCTTGGCGTCGGAATGAGGGATTGGCATTTGGTGGAGCATTATCCTGGAGTCTAGAGGCGACTCCGCTTTCTCGACGTATGACACCGGGAATGGAGGAATTTGCTATGGAGGAGACGTCCTCCAACGTGCGGTGATAAACGAATTCACAACTAATCCGTAAAGAAACAAGGAAAGATTGGCACCTACATGATATAGTCATGGGATCTAACTATATCCCCAGACCTGGTGCAAGGAATGAGAAAGAAAATACACATTATGGGAACAAGAGAAAAGAAATGAAAACGCACATCACTCGAATGGTCCCATAGTGAGGATCACTGGTATAACAAACCTATGCACATGTTTTCTTATTTATATATTTGCTGTTGCTATACTAGCAGCTTGGTTGCGTGTTTGATGTTGCTATGTTGCCAGCATGTTATGCTTGGTTGCTTGTTGCTAATGCTTTGCTACCCTTAAGTGTGTATGATATCATGATGTGTTGTGGTGTGCTTTACTGCTTTATTATAGCATGCAAATTGGACTTAATAATATTCGACCAAGTAGTCGTGTAGCCCGGCAACATACGGGCTACACATATTCATACTCAGTGCAGTTTGTTGAGTCCTTTACAACCCAATTTTTACTGGTATTGAGCCGGACGATAGCGGAGTGTAGGCGGGATGGCTACCATGGGGGTAGTCCATCAGGGCATAATTTTTGAGTATGTAGTAGTATGTTTAATGTATGAGTCGATACTAAACCCGGGGTGTAATTTTCGGTTTATGATTTAGTAATTATGATATAGACACTCGGTATTTGGAATTGTATCTTATATTGTATTTAAGTTTGGTGAGGGCTGTTTCCAGTCATGCAGACCGTAACTTAGTATTGGTAATGTGGTCTGTCAACCACGTGGGTGGTTGGCATCTGTAGCACCCGGATGATGTTGAGAATCCGCTACGTAGTTATCATGTAATATGGCTAGGAGCTTTGTTTGTGCTATTGGATGTTTATTCGGGGGTGTTACACTGCTTCCTGTGGGGCCATTTCACGCATCTTCTGCGTGCTTGCCCGTATCGCACCGAAGCCACTATGGAAGAAGAAAATTATGGAGTTTGGCTCAAAGCTGATACTCTCGGCTCCCCCAGACAATACCATCAACCGCAAGCTGAAATTCCATCTAAAAGCTGGCCTTCTTCGCCAGACACCCGTCCAGTTGTAGCTGTAACTGACGATCCTATGGCTCCCACTTCTATTGCAGCAACTATGATGGTTGACATCAATCTCTCCCCGGTGCTAGAGAAAGGTGAGGTTCCCCATTCACCGTCTGTTTCTGCGGGTCGCAAACGTAAGATCCTGCTTCTGGATTGTTCCTCTTCTGAATTAGAGCCTAGGGAAACCAATGGTTTGGCAGAATTCTCAAGAAGGGAAAAGGAGATGTCTCGGGTGCTTCATCAATGGCTATGCTGGGTGATTCCCAGTATCGCCCGATATAATGTCAATTTTGGTGGCGAATTGTCGCCGTCTTGGTGCTACTGATTTAATTCGATGGATAAAAGATGTAATTCTTAGCTAAGCACCTTCTTTTGTTTTCTTGGCTGAGACCAAGCGCTCATCTTTTGAGTTGCGCCCTTTTGCAAGTTGTTTTAGGAATTACTGTTAGGTTGGGGGTGATAGTATAGGTAAGAAAACGGGTGTGGTTTTGCTTTGGAGAATGAATTTTGTTGTTGATGTTTTGAGCATCTCTAGTCATCATGTAGATGCTGTAGTAGGTGTAAGGAGGGGTTTACAATGGAGATTCTCAAGGTTGTATGGTTGGTCTGATCACATGCAGAAATGGAAAACATGGAATTTATTACGGTATCTCAATAGCCAATGGTTAGGACCTTGGGTCTTGGTGGATTTTAATGAGGTTCTTTACAGTCATGAATTTCAGGGGAGGGGTTCACGCTTGCACTCAGCTATGGCAGCTTTTCATGCCTGTGTACAGGGTTGCAATCTACAAGACTTAGGTTTCAGAGGCACTAAATTTACTCTTAGAAACAAAAGTGCTTTGAATCATGCTGCTTGTAGTTGGTTGGACAGATTTCTATGCAATTACCAGTGGCTCAATTTGTTTCCTAATGCCATGAATTACCATCTAAACTGGGGACATCTAATCCTAAGCCAATTAAGCTGATCTTGCAACCGTTAAATCGAAGAGGTCCCAAACCCTTCAAGTTTGAAAACTGTTGGGCTCAAGATCCTGCATGCAAATTATTAGTTCAATCAGTCTGGCACTCCACAGGTGCAGGTTTCTGTGAAAAAGTTAGGCATTGTGGACAGCAACTTTAGCAGTGGGGCAAACGTAAGCTATGGATTGAAAAGAAAACACTCAATTAGACTCGAAGGGAATTATAGATAGTTACCTCTAGGCCACCATCCCAAAGGAATTTGGATAGATGAAATGAACTTAATCATACTATTGACTCATTGTTGCTTCAAGAAGAGACACGAGTTCAACAAAGGTCTAGGCAAGCATGGCTAGCTTGTGGAGACAGAAATTCTGCCTTTTTCTTCGCCCGTTATAAAGCTCGCCTCAGACAAAACACAATCAATACTTTATCATCAGATTCTCATCACCCCCAATCCTCCTAGGACGGTATTGAGCAGGTTGCACGGGAGTTCTTTCAAGATCTGTTCACCACCACTCATCCTCAACAGGACCCACATCTGTTAGCTTGTGTTGCGGATCGTGTTCCTCTAAATATGCATCACTCCATGGGTTTGCCCTATACAGCTGAAGAAGTTATCAAGGGTTACAATCAATTAAATCCTACTAAGGCTCCAGGACCTGATGGAATTAATGGTTTCTTCCTTCGATCTTTCTGGCCTATTATCAGTGCGGATTTCATACACACTTGCCTTTCCTTCCTTAATGATCACATTATACCACCAACACTTAATGACACACATATTTTCCTCATTCCTAAGTCTCAGGGTGCTACGACTATCAAGGATTTTTGACCTATATCTCTTTGTAACACCATATATCGTGTTATATCTAAGGTTTTGGTCAACCGGATCGCTGAAACTCTCTCTTTGGTCATATCAGATATTCAAGCAGCGTTTGTCCATAACAGGTTAATTTCTGATCAGATTTTGATCTTACATGAAATCTTGCATAGCATGAGGCGGTGAAAGGCAAAGGTCAAAGGTCATTTCACTTTCAAAGTAGATATGTCAAAGGCCTTCGACATAATTGAGTGGAGTTTTGTTTTTTGTCGTTCTTTCAAGCATGGGTTTTCACACTTCTTATTTCTCTGGTGCACTTATGTCTCACAACTGTTCGTACCTTTGTTATTATAAATGGATATCCAGGACAAGTGTTCTCCCCCTAGCGTGGTCTTAGGCAGGGAGATCCGTTATCACCTATATTGTTCATCATTTGTATGGAGACGCTCTCAGCTTCTTTGAAAGTTGCAGCCATCATTGGTCTCTATCGTGGGTTTAGTCTACCTAGTTTGGATTTTCCAATTACAAATTTGCTATTTGCAGATGACTGTGTCATTTTTAGGGAGGCAACCACTGCCAATGCTCATGTGCTTGAGGATATCCTACATAACTTTAAGGCTGCTTCAGGGCAGTGCATAAATACATCAAAGTCTGCGGTCATGCTTTCCCACGGCCTGTCTTCTCCTCTGAAGGTAGAGGTTACCCATGCTCTTCACACGCATCAGGTGTCTGATTTAGGTCTTATCTTGGATTTCCCAGTAACATAGGTAAGAATAGATGTTCAATCTTCAATTACATTAAGGACATAGTTATGAAGCATATCCAAAGCTGGTGAAGTAAAGTGTCGCATGCGGGCAGAACGACATTGGTTAAAGTAGTGCTCCAGGCTATTCCCTGTTATGCAATGTCTGTAATTCTGCTCCCCTGGACGTTACTCAAGAAAATACAACAAATGATTAACAATTTTTGGTTGGATGGTGGTAAGTAGATATCCTCTATTCATTGGGTCAAGTGGTCTACCCTATGCAAAGACAAAAGTTTAGGGGGTTTGAGTTTTCGCGAGCTTCGAGTTTCAACCGTGCCTTGCTTGCTAAACAGTTTTGGTGAATAGTTTCTCAACCACACACCCTCTTATCGCAGTTTTACCATGCCAAGTACATGTTTGTTGCATCTTGGTTGATTGTCAAGCTAGCAGCAACTTCGAGTCCAATATGAAGAGCACTTGTGGGTGTGGCGGGATTTGGTAGAATTAGGGAGTCAACGTGTAATTGTCATTGGGCGGACTACCACATCACGGATCGTTGGCTCCCTTCAAAGCCTGGAGGTAAGCTGGTTCCCTATTATCTTCCTCCGCTGGTGCGTCAACTATCATCAGTTGCTACTATGATCAAGCCTCCAAATGTGTGGAATACCAGCTTGCTAGCACAGTGGTGTGATCCTCTTGACATCTCACATATAACACAGATAAATTTGCCACCTCTAATGGAACCATCTCATATTTCGGGGGATTATTGGTACTGGGGCCTCTCAACCTCTAAAACTTTCACGGTCCAATCAGCATATCATGCAGACCTATCCTTGCGTACTTCACATGATCCAACTTCCTCCACTTCTAATTGCTACATTTCTGCATACAAAAAGCTTTGGGCGTTACCGGTACCACCACGGGTTAAACTATTTGGTTGGAAGATGCTGGCAACTAAGATACCTTGCAAGACTGTTGTCAAAGATCGTATCAAAGTTGACATGCCTGCTTAATGCCTTCTCTGCAATTCACCAGAAACTATGTTGCACGTGCTATATCAATGCCCAGTTTTGCAGTCTTTTTGGTCTACCTTTGGGTTTACGACGCCACCTCATATTCACTCAGATCATGCGTTCCGGGATTAGTTCTATCAATTCTGCATGCACTCTCCGAAACCAACGGTGTTTAAGTATCTAAAGTTTTTTTAGAAGTTATGGTATGCCCGTTGCTAGGTTAACCATGCACGTGCACCTCATTTTGCTCATGGATGGTGTCAAGCAACTATCTATCTTCACCTGGCTACTGCGAATATGTCTTCTTTGCCATCTGTCTCATTGCAAGCCCATTGACAGGCAAACCCGACTTTTATAGAGCTTTGGGTGGACGCCAGTGTCGACTCCCATAACAGTGTCGGTTACGCAGCTATTGCACGTTCTGAGTCACAACTGCTTTCCGTGGGATGTATGGGTTCTACTGACTTAATGCTGGTGTCTGATGCTGAAGCGCATGCCATTTCCTTTGTACTTAATATGGCGGAATCCAACGGCTACAAGTGCTGCCGAGTCCTCTCGGATTGCCAATCAATAGTTAAATATCTCGACAAGGGTAGACAAACTTCCTTGCTGCCATCTATGACATCTATTCTTGATCGAATTCACGCATTCTCTAGCCGCTTTGATGATATATCATACTTTCACATTCCTAGATATGCTAACATAGCTTTACACAGCCTAGCTAACCATGCCCGATGTTTTCAAAATACGGGTTCATGGAATCCGGATAATAAACTGAAACTCGTCAATATATATCTAACCTTTGTTCAAAAAAAAAAATACAGCATGGACCAGATGCACATAAATCGGACCACACAATTCGTCAACGAAAAGAAGGAGCCCAAAACAAGTTTTGAGTATGGTGCTCATCGTTGGATTTAGGTTCCGTTCGTCAGACAGCTGAAACGTTGCCTAAGACTGCTTTATCTTAAAGCTAACTACAGTTAGTGAATAAAGAGCTGCCATGTGTTAGTTTTCTAACATTTGGTTAAACAAAAACCAATTAAATAATGACATGTGTCCCTCACCTTTTTGCAAAACAGATTAATCCCTAAAAAGCTAGGTATCGAATGGCACCTTATAAAAAATAAATAGATTTCACTGTTTATGTTTATTATAGGGGTAGATGTCAAAGTTAATTTGCAATTTCTATAAATAAAGAAAAAAATATTGGATGTGGGATTGCACGATGTAGTTTGAAGAGAAAGAAATAAATCAATAATTCTAATAAATATTCCCACAATTTGTAGTAATATTTTTTTAACTGAAATTGAAGTGGAGTAGTGATATGAAAAAAAAAGATCCCATGATTTTATGCAAAAAAATATTTAAAAATAAGAAACTATAAATTTTATTGACAAGACTCCATACAAAAATTTATAAGAACAACGTTGAATTTAATTATTACTTAATAAAAATATTACAATCAAACAAAATAAATTTAGTCTTTCATTTTATAAATTTTATTGTCTAGATTTAAAATCTACACTATTATCAAAGGGGGTTGCTATCTGCAGTACAAAATTACTAATCACCGTAGTACAATTTTTTTTAAATCATATTGACGTTGTAAACATGAATTGATGTATCCCTGTATTTTTTTCCATAAAATGATATCTGAAAGTAATTTAACCAAAGAAGTTTGTAGTTGATTAGTAGCGAATTTTGCTAACTACTTCTTTGTTATAATCAATACTGGAAATCATTTTTTATTAAAATAAGTATGGGGAGACATTTTTACGTGTTTATACTGTTAATATGATTTAAAATTAATTTGTACTGTAGCGAAGTCAACTTACTGCAGTACAACAACTAAGTTACAACAACTAAGTTACAATAACAAAGTTACATTATAGACCATATATCTAACCTAGATAGTAAATGATGAAATCAAGTTCCAACAGTGTGGATTTCTATAATAAAACCATTGCGGATAGACAGGGGGAGTGAGGAGTCATCAACCATACAAAACCTTACGAAATGACCCTAGGGGCAAACTCCGATGTGGATCTCTCCTTTTGGTCTATCACGATTGGTATGATTTTTGATTGGAAGGTATGTCGCACTTGTCATATTCCCATATACAATAGAGTAGAACACTCCTATCGAAGTGTACCATGTCGCGATCACGGTCCCATTTCAGTGCTCATCCATTTATCCGGAGGTGTTGGCCCATCTCTAGTGAAATGAAGCTCTCTTAACATTTGGTTGTACATTGTTTCGTTCAACATGTCCTTGTATGCATGGTTCCCCAACTCGTTATTCTTCATATATTGGTACAATCCTTTATGGACTTGTTTCTGCCTATTCTTGTCTAAATACAGGTAATCAGCTACCACCCTGAATCCATAATTACCATCTCCAAGAACATGAATATATCCAGTGATATATTGATATAGGTTGGGTTGGAAATGCTCGTAGAATGGGAAGTTGTTCATAGACATGAATCAAGTCGGATCTGATGATCCTTTGTTAAGTGATCTTCCAGATGATGGTGCTCCTTGGGACTGGCTCACCCGTGGTCGGTTACGCTCCCAAGATGAAGGTTCCCATGGGTTTAGTCTAGAGGTCCCGGTAGGTCTGCCAGTCCCAAGCTGCTCTAAAGGTTCTCCTAATTGGCATGCCATATCGAGATGAAGGAAGTTCTAGATGTGACTGTAACATCTGGCTATCAGGGTCGGATCATGTGATTGTGCTACCTCAACAGCAATAGCACGCCATCTCTTTTGCTATGCTTCCTTGTAGTCTAGCATATCAGCTGCTGATTCATGATTCTTCTAGCTTAGGGTGTACCAGAAATGATGTACACCCCTCTTTGAACACCGGACACCACTATTCAATATGTAGTTTAGTCTACATGTACATGGTAATCCATTAGAAGTTACCTTGTCATACCCACAAATTGTGCTATCCATTTGAACGTAGTCCCCTTACCAAGCTCCTTTACTAGCTCATCCAAGAATAGGATACTAACCTTCCCGATCAGGTCAGTAATCGAAACCCTCATGTGCCCCTTTTTTGCATTTCATCCTTGTAGACTCAAAGTCATTTTTCAGCTCCCTGATGCTAGTGCTCACGTGGTCGTTGATTTTCAGAAAGATTACATCCAAAATGTGATGACACTCTTTAGTCTCGCCTTAAGAGCAGACACTAGTACAAAAAATGCTTATCATGTACGGCGGTTGTACTCACAACCGCTAAAATAGGGCCCCAAAAACTGCTCCATATAAAAAAGACACCTATTTCGGCGGTTCGTAGCTAGGAACTGCTGAAATAGGGTTATCAATTATTGTGTGTGTAAAAAAAGACATCTATTTCAGTGATTCTTTGCTAGGATCCGCCAAAATAGGGTCGTTCCGGATCAATTTTTTACATTCCTGGTTTTTTTTAGTCTATTGCAGCGGTTCATAACTAAAACTACCGAAATAGATGAAATTTTATAAAAATCGCACCTGTCTTTGCCTTCTTTTTCGGACGCTTCCTCTCCCTCTCTCCCCTCTCTCTCTCTCTATCTCTTGCCTTCTCTCTTCATTCTCTTCATGTCTGCGCCTCTGCCTCCCCCTTCATTCTCTTCTTGTGTCTGCTCCTATGAATCACTCTAACTGCTGCATCTCACTCAACAAATTGAAGACGGGGCTACTATTCATCCCGAACTGGTAATATACTCAAACTTATCTTATTCTCTCTGATGAACAAGGAATGCATACATGCTCTGAGCATTTTTCATTCTCTTTTTTGTGTCTATATATTCATTCTCTTCACTGTAGGTAATTTTGCAATTGGAGAACAAGGAATATGCTCTGCACGCCTCTCCTGTTGTGCCCTAACTTGCGAACAATGAACATGCTCTCCGCCTCAAGGTAATTTTGTAACCTGAACTGGCGAACAAGGAACATGCTCTGTGCCTACAATATCTTCACTCACGGAAATTTTGCAACTAGAGAACAAGGAACATGCTCTGCGCGCCTCTCACAGTAATTTTGCAACCCTAACTGGCGAAACGAACATCTCTTTGCGCCTCTGTAATATTGTAACCCTAATTAACGAAGTTGAAGAAGGGGCAATAGTAACAATTTTTTTAAATTACACCTATTCGGCTGTTGTTAGCTAGGAACCGAGAAATAGGTATGTTTTTGTTCTAAAAATGCGCCTATTTCAGCGGTTCCTAGCTAACAACCACCGAAATAGGTTGTTCAACCGCCGAAATAGGATCGCATACTTATTTCAGCTGCCTCCATTTTGGCGGTTCAGAACCGCCGAAATAGGCCCAAACAATTGTCGAAATAGGTCGATTTTGTATTAGTGAGAATGGGCGCTCTCGACCCTATCAAATGGTTGTATTATCTTACAAGACTATCAATCGTACCCGTTTGTCATTGTGTTGCCAAAGTGCAACACATTCTTGACCCAAGCCTCCACAAACCTTTCCTTGTGCTTCTCCCAAGCTGCTGCTGCGGATGGTGATTTTTCGGTAGGGGGGTCAATCTAAATATGGTTCTGACTGAGAAGCCTAGATCCTAGAAAATGCCATTCTGTGGAGGGTGAAAACCCGTTATTGTTGGCATCCCTCAAATACCTACTAAATTTTCCGTCTTTCCTAGAAAGCATAAGGGAGAGTGCAAGTGTGCACTATACCCGCTCTCAATGGGCCCCACGGAAACTGATGCCTCTATAAGGCGGAATTGACTAGAGTCGCCACCTAGTTTAACCTAAGAATACTAGGAAGGAAAGGAAGGAGGGTTCTAAGAACCGTTGGTTAACTCTGAAATTATTGCCTATGGATACGACTTATCTGGTCATTTGCAGAGATTCTGTGCGGGTTCGCACTGGGCTACACCCCTTAGAAGTGGCAACGACCACGACTTCGGATTGGTGCCCGAGGAAGCCTCGATCTCCAATTGTCGGAATTGCCTTCTTTCAAAACCTTTATTAGAGAGATTCATTTAAAAGCCAAGGATAGGATTAAGACAGGAAGAGATAAAGAGAGTGGATGAGGCGAGCTTTTCTGCCAAGCTAGCGCCAGATGAAAGTATTGCTGAATTCTGAAGTTGAAGAAGTCGAAGGTTTGTTGGAGTCAGAGTGGGTTTGAATGTTTTGAGAGGTATGAAGAACACCTTAGAGGGGGAAAAGGGTTTTTTTATTGGAATGGGGTCGGGCCCTAGATGGGCTACCTACGTACTCAACTCCCTGTTGAGATCAGACCTTACGTAGTTCAGGATTTTGGGTTTTGGAAGTTTTAATGTTTGTAGAGTTTGAAGACATTTGAGGTGTTTAAGATTTAGAAGGGTTCAGATTTTTGAGAAGTTTCGGGTTTGGGACGCTAGCCTGTGAGACGCTCGGGTCTGTGAGACGTTTGAAACCTTGAGATGTCGAAGTCTGTGAGACGCTTGGGTCTGTGAGACACTCGGGTCTATGAGACGCTCAGGTCTGTGAACATTCGAATCATTGGAATGACAAAGTCTGTGAGACGCTCGGGTCTACAAGACATTTGAATCTTAAAATGGTGGAGAGATTAAGGCGTTCGAGTCTGTGGGGGCGCTCAGGCCTGTGAGACTTTAAGAAGTTTGAGTTGGAATTTTAAGGATGATTTGAGTTTGAGGAGATTTGGACTCTTTAGTAGAGATCCCGGGTTTTTCGAATTTGAGATTATGAATGGCTTGATGTCTAGGGATATTTCGAATTTAGAGTGAGTTGATGGTGGACTGAATTGTTTGGAGGAATGATTGTCAAAATTGTCTCTCTTAAAGTTTTTTTTAAAACCAAAAAATCATTTTTTGTGGTAAAAGGGCGGATAATCCCAAGGGATTACCCTATGTACCCCCTCGAACACGACGCTTAATTAATGTAAGTGCCGAGGCTCGAAAGATGGGGCAATGAATTTATGTCGAAAAATAGGATTTAGAGAGAAACACCATGAATGAGATGTTCTCAGTCGAACCCTAATAACGTCACTAACTCCTGGGTTTTAAAATGCTAAAAACCAAAAACATTGAAATCATGTGGAAGGGAGTTAGATGATTCCAAAATCCCGGCTGCAACTAGGAAGGTCGTTACTTCCCTAGCACCCCGCCTTGTAAAAATCTAGGCTGCAATTAGGGGAGGTTTGTCACCCTAATGCCCCGCCTAAAGAGATCCAGACTGCGACAAGGAGGTTATGACCCCAGTGCCCCGCCTCGGATTTTTATTTTAGGAAGGGAGACAAGTGATGTTCTAACCATGGAGGAAATGTTTTGAAGGGGTTAGACATTTCTTGCTCCCCGAAAACGGTTTATTTGAGTTAAAAACTGAGTTGGGAGACTTTTGAAGTTGTTCGGAATTCTCGATGATGAAACACTGATTTTGAGAAATGTTTTTAAGAGAAAACTTTTTGTATATGTGAGAAGAACTTTCTGCTTGGTGAGAAGAGTTTTCTGTGATGTGACAAGAGTTTTTCCTTTAAAATTCCACAAAATGGTTTCTTTTGAAACTTGATGAAGTTTGAATAAAATGATTGTTTGAAAATTTTGAGAAAAGAGATTTTCAAGATTTATGAATTAAAACTGAGTAACGAGGAATGTTTTTGGATTTTTGATGTTTGGATGGAATCTACAATTTGGGTTCAAATGGGATTGAGTTTGAATTGGATTGAATTGAATCGGGCTTGGCAAACGGGCCAGGTCAAAGTTGGGTCAAGGTCAACACTTGGGTCAAGGTCAACGCTTGGGTCAAGGTCAATGTGTGTTGGTCAAGGTTTAACTTTTGGTCAAGGTCAATGTTTTTCGGTCAAGGTCAACATTCGGGTCAAGTTTAGATTCTTGTGGACTTGGTTTGATTTTTGGTTTGATTCTTATAGACTTGATTTGATCTCGGTGGGTTTGGTTTTGGGCCAGCTTTGAATTGGGCCGGACTGGGTATTGGGCTGGCTTTGAATTGGGCCGGGCTTTGAATTGGGCTGGGCCTTGAATTGGGCTGGGGTTTGGGCCATGGACTTGGGCTTTGGGTCGAATGGGTTTAGTGGGCCGGATGGGCTTAATGGGCCATGTCCGTTTAGTGGGCCGAGTGGGCTTAGTGGGCCACTTTGAATTAATGGGCCGATTTTATATTTGGGCCGAATTCAGATATTGGGCCTTGAATTGGGATTTTGGGCTGAATTGATTTTTGGGCCCGAATTTGTGGGCTTGGATTGAAATAGACTTGGGTCAAATTTGTGGATCTTGGGCTATTTCTGTGGGCTTGGGCCATTCCTGTGGGCTTGGATCAAAATAGACTTGGGCCCAACTTGTGTTTTTGGATTTTTTATGAACTTGTACTTTTTGCAGATTTGGGCTTTTCATGAACTTGGGCTCTGCTTGAGATTTGGGAATCTTTTAAACTTGGGTTTGCTTGTGAAGTTTATTTTTGGGCTGAATTGATCTTTTAGGATAGACTTGGGTTTGATTTGGCCTTTTTGGGCCCAAGAGGTTTTGGGCCGAATTGTTATTTTGGGCCAAGATTTAAAATTGGGCTAGAATGAAATTGAATTTGTATTTGGATTTGAGTTTGAATTTATTCTTTTTTTTTTGGTAAAGTTTTTAATGAAATTAAGGGGTGGTTTGGGATAGGCTTTAAAGGTTTGGAAGGTATGGTTCCCCACAAAGCAAATAGAAATGAGCTAGTTGTGGGGTACCCTCAAAGGCTTTGATAAATGGGTGACCTAAAAGGCTATCTAGGGCTTAAATAATATACACAAGTAAAGAATAGTGCATTAAGAAACTGCAGTAAAAGTACGTATGAAGCACGTACACGTAGAGATCAATATAGGAAATGAATTCATACTGTAAACAACGACCGATCAAGGAAAGATGAAATAACACGTGTTCACTATTATGGAAACCGTAAAGATTTTGAACAGGGAACAAGGAAATTAAAAGTTATTAAACCCAAACAAAGTTCAGACCAGACCTAACCTAAGTTGTTAAAACAATTATTTCAATTATGTTCACTCATTTTCTACGTCCTTATGAACCAAATCGGATTAGTGAGCTACCTATAATTCATTAGTCAAACCAGATTGTACAGATGTAACATAGCAGATTTAACTCAACACTATTCCTCTTTTCTTTGTTATGGAACTCCAAACATCAAAATGCCCTTTTACTCCTTTATTCTCACATAACCGATCTTATGTATTTGTTTTTCAACTAACTAAAAAAAAAATCAGACGGCGAGGCTCTAGAACATACAACTGACAAAGGAGTCACCTAAATACCAACTCAAACATTCTCTCCTTTTAACTATAAGCTAAAAATGTTGAACAAACTGAGATCACCAATCCTAAAGTTGACATAAGGGTTTCATACCTATCGATTTTACACAACAGTGGACGGAAGGGTATACCAATTATTAAGCCAAGCAGAAGTGCAAATCTTTCAGCAATTCAATATCACACTCAAGTCACAAGTTCATCGCATGTTTATTTACCAGAAAATGAGCTATATTGATATGTCACTGTAGCATAAATTCAGTAACACAAGTCAAATGTTGAATCAGAATATAATACCAGGGATGTAGACGCATTATTTCCTGTAAGAGAGACAAGACAAAGAATCCAAAGCAGATAGTAACAGAGGGATGTTAGTTAAGGATGATAGACCACATGGCCAAAGTGAGGCAAACGAATAACAAAATATGGTAAGTAACGAGTATATACAGGAGAAGAACGATTCGTTTACTCATGTCTGGTAAGGGCATTTCGAGGTTCAAATGAACGCAAACCTTGCTAAATCAGCTCAGGAAGCGGGGACATACATAAACACTCAACATGAAATCAATGAAGAGAGGATTAAACTGGGTCAAGCAAACAAATGAATAGCCCGAGGGTATTCTGTTTTACACAAACCTGAGAACAAGAGTAGAAAATATATCGTTATTGATTAGCGCATGCAACTGAAGGAAGAGGGTCCGACTGGAAACGACCAAATTCACGAGCTTACAGAGCAGAGAATGTAGCATAACTCGACAGATGTTCCGACTTATTTCCTGATCGGTATTAACAGCGTGTATACTCTAAGTAAAAGGGATATACCATCTAAAAGCTTGGACAGAAAGACAACCATCTGACAGTGAGGAATAATAAAGGTCGCCTGGTTAGAACTCCGGGCTAAGCCGGTGTACTGAACTTAGAAGCGAAGCACAAGAACATCAACAACAAGCGGAACTCGAATATGAGTAGGCTTTCACCATGTCCATGGACTACGAAATTCATAACAGTTGTACTTTCATCAACATAACATGTGCAGATAAAGCATTCAAGTATTGACAGTGGAATAAAATACTGAAAAAACAGAATTTGTTGCCAGTCGGTTCATCAGAGGAGGAGGAACGCATAGGTTGGCGCAAGCATAAGAAGCGAGTAGAGAGGAAATGTAGAATGAAGAAGCGCCGACACTAGCACCGATATTTTTCGGTGAAATCGACTATTATTTAACCATCACCTCATTCAGGCTCATTTGGTAAAAAGAAAGGAGAAGAAACAAAACAAGGAAAGTGACAGAAATAGAAGAAACGGTAGAGAGGAAGCATGAGGTCGGGGTCGATTTCCGACAACGGAGAGAGGAGAAGAGACTGAAATTGTTTTTCCGAACACAAAACTTACTACTCAACAATGCGGAAGGAGTAGGCAAGGCAGAATGGAGTTTTCTGGCGAGAAGTAGTGGTGTTAATGGCTGCTTACGATTGATAAAATCTCTGGTCGGTGGTGTTTACCGGTGTCGATAGCGGTGGTATTTCTTTTGAGGAAGATGAAGAATGTAAGCGATGTCGGTGGCGAAGGTGGAAGGAAGCTTCGAGGATGAGAGAAGCGAAGCTTTCTTTGGTTTGAACTCGTCCAGGAAGAAGACGACAGTCGACGAGTCTCCGGTGAGGAGCGTTAATGGAGGAAGAAGGGCATGCGCATGGAGGTGACAGTCGGAGAGGGTGGTGGTGAGTTTTGGGCGTGGTCTGCAAGAAATGAGAGGTAGAAGGCTTTAAAAAAAAACAGAGCCATCGATTTGGGGAGGAACGATGGAATAATCAGTACGGGGTGCCCATCCAGTATTGTTTTTATCGGCTCTTGCAAAAAAACATGCCCATACCGTATTGTTTTGTGTTATGGGCTTTTGTGGGATTCAAAAAAAGAAATGGGCTGATTATAAAGTGTGGACCGAATTGGACAGGGCCCTATTTGGATACTAGCCGGCGAAAATAATGGTAGTCACAAAACGTGCCCCTACCGAGTTTTGAACTCGAGACCTCACTCTCCTTTCCTGTATGTCCTACCAATTGAGCTGCGACCGATTTCGGTAGATAGTAGCGGAGAAACAAGATAAAAGTCATGTCGCGTGCTGAAATAATAAAGAAAACGCTTCCGGTCTATGCCAGGAATTGAACCCGAGATCTGCGGGTTGCATGATGGGTACATTAACCAGTTACGCCAGGTTAGATTTCAGTATGTTCATGGGAGAAATAATATAAGAGCTCTAAATTCGACTGGATAACTTTGTTTTTCAAGAGCTACAAATCCAAAAGAAAGTATATGCAATAAAAAGAGATGATTAATCTGATGCATGAAATTATGGAATACGATTAAAAATAAGACCTAAAATGTAATGGGATATAAAATAAAAGGAAAGCGTAAGTACATGAAATAATGAAAACTAATGCGCGTAATGAAGATAAAACACTTAAAATAAATGGAAAATAATAGTAAGAGATACATAAAATAAGAGAAACAAAACTAGAAATAATAATGATAAAATAAGAATTAAATACTAGAAGATAATAAAAAGTAGCAATAAATATGAAAATAAAACAAAAGGAACGGGTTTAAAACCATACGGTCGTTGGAAATTCATTTTCGAAGAATTGTGTTTTTCTGAAATGCTTTTAAAAAATGACTTAAGAATTTTGTCATGATATGATGGTTTCGTTTTGGCATGCACGTTAATACATTTTGAAAAGAAAGGTGACGACCCCCCTTATTTTATTCATTATCTCAAAATTGTTTTATGGGGTGAGAATTTTTGGTGTCTACAGCTGCCACATATGTGATAAAGTGTGGATAGCTTATGTATGTATTCTTGAATACTTGGAGGGTGTCGGTTTACTCTTGCTCTGTGCTTGAGTACACAACCTGATTCCATATTCAGACCACAGCTGCCGCCCTTCCTCTATTACCAATATACTTCCCAGCCTTCCCCTGGATGTTCCTACTTATGTGCCACCGACATATAAGATGATAAGATTTAGGAAATACCTCTTGTAAGGCATTCATTAGTGCCAGACATCTATCAGTGATAGATGTTGAGGTTGTAGTGCGACGAATGAGCTCCCTTAATTGTTGAAGAGCCCAAACGTACGTGTCAGACAATTCTGCTACAAGAAAGGCAAAGGTGATGCTAAGGTTTTTGCCTATACTTGTCACTCTGATGAACTGAACCAAAGGCATTTTTGTGATGTTTGTTTTGTACCCCGCATCAATACTTATGATGTATGGAAATGCGTGCAGCAGTGGTCTTGAGGTAGGGTGTGTGAAGAAAATGGACCTAATCCGTGTTTGATCCCCTAAATTGTGAAAGTATCAAAAATCATGTTATTTATCAAGTTAATATTACACATAAAGGATTATATGTATTTGAAACAACATAAGTTAACTTACTTGGCTCTATCGTGTAATTATAGTAGTAGTAGTTGTTATTGTTGTTGTTGTTGTTGTTTCCAACTAGATCATGCAACAAAGTCTGCACCATAGAACGGCCATTTCTCTTTTTTATTTTGTCTTTTGAACCTGGTTGTATATATATTTCCAGGTTGCCGACGTGCCGGGGTTAATCATGGTGAGCTCTAATTAAATTATAGAAGGTGGCACACGACTCGGTTCCTCTAATCGATGATGATCATCTCCTCCTTAGTTAGGCGCATACCCACAAAATGATCCTCTGTCCACTCAACAAGGTCATGATTATGCCATCCATTAATCATATCCAACACACACCCGTAGCTTGTAAAATACCCCCTCATTCTGAAAGGACAGCCACATTTCTTTGATTCGGATGATCTGCGTAGTATGATGGCACCAAGTTGTTCTTGCCTTTGTGGTTTCCCATACCTCTCGCATGTTATGTAGAAATCTTGGCTCGCCTGATAACTTTAAATTATGGTGTAGACATGGTTGGGATGACCAACATTATCTACCCAAGCTTTCACTTCTTTTTTACCCGTAAAAGTCTAATTTGTTTCAAATAAGTAACCTATATCCACCAGAGGTTGATTATACATCTGTTGGATGTAGTCATCCATCTCTACATGTTGATCTGGAACTCCTTCGTCAAAATTATCCAACTTGAGTTAGTAGTTTTGTCACTTTCAGCAATAAGGGTTGAGAGAATGTTAGATAAATGTTAAAATATACAAGATTAGTGTGACAATGATTTACAAAAACAGAAAATTAAAAATACTTACTCCGCTTGATACTGGAACATAGTCATGATCAGAATCTGAAGAATAACTCATGTCTAGCTACTTGGTGTTGTCTACAAAATGTTTTTTGGGAGAGAGTCTGGAGATGGTGTAAGAGATTGAAGAATATGGAGAGTGAGTGTGTAAAGAAGAAATGGAGGAGACATCCCTTATATAGAGGCTGGTCATGAGCTAATCACAAGGTTACAGGTTCAAAGAAAAGTGGTAACCTGGTACATGTACCTCATCTACTCGATGGAGTCCTATTGTACGGGAACAGTGACCTGGTACGTGTACCTCATGCTGGTAAAAGAAATTACCAACAATAACTTTTAATTCACTTTGTACCGGATGCAATCCTATTGTACGGGAATAATGACCTGGTGTGTGTACCTCAAGCGGGTAAAAGTAATTACCAATAGTAACTTTTAATTCACTTTGTACTGGATGCAGTCCTACCATATGGGAACAGTGACCTGGTACGTGTACCTCAAGCTGGTAAAAGTAATTACCAATGGTAACTTTTAATTCACTTTGTACCAGATGTAGTCCTATTGTATGGGAACAATGACATGGTACATGTACCTCATGCTGGTAAAAGTAATTACCAACGGTAACTTTACATTCACTGTGTACCGGATACAGTCCTATTGTACGGGAACAGTGACCTGGTACATGTACCTCAAGCTAGTAAAATTAATTACCAATGGTAACTTTTAATTCACTTTGTACCGGATGCAGTCCTATTGTACGAGAATAGTGACCTGGTACGTATACCTCGTGCTGGTAAAAGTAATTA
>CM041782.1:134316407-134441932 GCA_023374045.1 Limonium bicolor
AACCCAAAACATCAGTCTACCCCAGCCCGCTCTTCGTCTTTGAATTTCCAATCTACACACCTGATCAGCCCAGCTACTGAGTATGTCATCATGCAATCTTCCTGAACCCTCAAAATTAACTTAGGTATTTGCCAAGTGAGCATGCAGGTTCATTTCATGCAAATTCCGGTTTGTAAATATGTAACGAACGTGCTTAACATACTAGATTAAACATAGCAAAATATATCATATATCATAACAAGGCATAACATAAGCAACACACTCACAAAGTTTAAAACAAGTCAATCATTGTTAGTGTCATCTGATGATTGTTAGTTGTGGTTAGAGATCCTCCAATTTCCCATCGCGTGTGTCCCACATAATTTCACCCGTGTCACGTGTTAGGAAGTGACACATACCCTATTCGAAGGTGGGTCAACCTGGGCAGTGGCCCTTACATGTCAACGAGCACATCGACCTCGTTGAATCATACCATTATGAATCATACCAATATTTGAGCGGACCAGTTAGTCATCATCCGCTCGTCATACCATTACCAATATCTGAGTGGACCAGTTAGTCGTCATCCACTCGTCATACCAATGCCAATACCAATACCAATATCTGAGTGGACCAGTTAGTCGTCATCCACTCGGTGCACCATAACACGCGACCAAGAACCCCGTAGGTATTCTTGTTCCTAAGCTACTCTCATAACCCCCATTCAACCCCGTTAGCCAAATACTGGTTAGCATAGTCATACATATAAAACACAGATCATATAAATCATAGTGTTAGAACCTTATCAAGGTCTTCCCAATTTCTTCCTAAAAGTCATTCTTAGGAAGGTATATGATAAACATCATAACCAAACTTTCCATCTCATAGTATCGTAACATCATGTTACGCTTTCCAAGTTACTCAGTAGTGACACATTCTCTTAATGTATATATCTTGACACCACATGTATCCCTAGCCAGTTTAGCAGGTTGGAGTATTCAATTGGCAAACAACCCGTTCTCATTCAATTAACCACAAGGATTTTGTTGTGATAATACATCATATGGTAATATAATTAGAGTTACCATCACAAATCAACATGTTGTATGTAATCAACGTAATATTGCGAAGAAAAAATTAAACACCCATATCTTCTTGTCACGCAGCAAACAATTTATCCGGACCCGAGGTAACCTTCGGGCCATTCGGATCACACAACAACATACCTGGAATTTGCAGCTTTATAATATGCCCTAACCATGAGTATACTATCATCCACATGTTGCCATGAGCGTCCCATTTCCCGAATCCTAGAGTATGAGGAAAACCCATTTATTAATTCCTTATCTTTATCATCATTATGCCATGTGCATTTTCCCTACTTAAAGTAACCTAGCCTTTTCACTTATGTTCCACGAAACTAGTAGTAAGACATCCATAATTATCACTACCGAGATCCTCTCACAAATATTCGGATCTTAAACTATATTTTATAACTTAATTCATGTGTAATTGATTTGACTAGACACGAGTATTCTTTAATTGGATTTTATTTAACTCTAGAACTTACTTAGTTAAGTCAAATTAAAACCCATTTTATTAGAAAAGAATAATCTTTCATCAATTATTAACTTTCTTACATACTTTATTCAAAATTTATATCAAAGTTTAGATGTTTTAAAACCTTCCATTTACCGGTACTTGACCCTCGCTCGTACCTCGGGGTCATTCTCCAAATTGAAGGTTAATCGAATTTAGTAGCGCCTTTCACTTGTCTAACGTGTTAGGTTTCATTTGTATGTCTTTCTTAAATTTTATTATTTACTACATCCCGCTTGAGTATGTTTATTTTCTTACGAGTTTTATTTCCTTCGGCCTAGATTACTATTAACCTAAGGCCCAATTATCTTATTTGACCAAGTTTGAAGTTGGGCTTCAGCTTAAATTATAGCCCAATTTAACTAAGTTAAGTTGTCTTACATTTTAGTTCTAGATAGCCCTTTAAGTTTTACTAACTTTAACATTACTATATTTGCTTGTTTAGGATTGACCCCAACTTTACTCTAATTAAATCACTTCCTATTTTAGAGTTAGACCCAATACAATATCTAGTTAAACTAGAATTAGTTTTTACTCTAAATTCCTTATCTCACTTTTACAAATTTGGACTGCAGACTATATTAGCCCCACTAAATCTTATCTATCTAAGATTGGGCCTTAACTTGGACATTGTCCCAATTTATCTAAGTTATAAATCTATTAAACTTTGTCTCATATATTCATTCTAGTTAACTCATTTATTTTCTACTAACTAAATTAAGGTATTGTTTGGTTGTTAAGGGTTGGCCCTAGTTACCCTTCCTATTCCAGGCTTAAGCCACAACAAGAATTCTGATTTAAGTAGAAGTCCCTTAATTAATTTTACAGAATTGGGTTGTTGGTTGTTTTAAACCTATTTCAATTTTTTTTAAAAAGCCCAATTAAATTTCTAAGTTGCAGGTATGTTAAGCCCAGTTCAGTTTCTCCTTATTCTAATTAGTTTAAGGCCTAAATCCATTTCATTTTCTTCGACCCAATACCACATCCCAGTTTGATTCTCGTCAATTGCCTAGAAGCTCAACTTTATATATTTATATATATTTTTTCTTCTAGGCCCAAATAAATTTTATCTAACTTCAGCCCAATATATTTCTTTCGTTATTATATATTTTTTATAAGCCCAACTAGCTTGACTTGCTACCGATAGACCAAAGTCCAAGTATGACTAGCCCATTTACCTTCCAGATTTTTATTTTAATACTACGTTTTTGGAATTTACAAAAATACCCCTAAAATTTCCTAGAATTACTAATTCACCATACCTTTCCTTATTTACTACTTTGACCCATTTTTCCGAGAAATTCAATTTCGTCCCTACTCTTTTTAAAATTATATTTGTGCCCAAAAAAATTACTTGAATTTGCACTTTAACCCCAACTTATCTTTAATTATGATTTTTACCTTATATCTTCAGAATTACCAGTTTTACCCTAAATAATTCCAGAAACCCTGATTTAAAAATTTTGCCCCAATTCGAACCCTAATTTTCCTTTTGCCCCAGTTTGAATTAAAACCCTAGATCCCAATTTCCAGAAATCCAGTTCCCCAATTTCCCCCCAATTTCGAAACCCTAACTGTTCAAACCCTAAATTTTTTTCCAGAATCCCAAATCAATTTTTAAACCCTAATCGCAGAAACCCTAATCTCCAATTTTAGAACCCTAATTTTAGTTTCCCCTGATGTTCAAACCGTGACCCTAACTCTTCAATTTTCCTAAATTCCTTTCTGATATTACCGTTTCAACACAAAATTCTTTCCTAATTTTTCAGAATTCTAATTCGAGCTTAAGGTTTGAAATTCGCAGATAGAACATCACAATAGTAGAAGGAATTTCATAAATTCTATTTGCCAGAATCAACTCCAAAAAGGTAAATGTCTAGATAAATTTTTTTCCACAAATCCACAGATTTTGACAGTTCGCACACTACTAGCAAATTTTACAAAGTCTTAACTGCAAAATCGGCCCCCTAATGCGCCAGACATACAGAGGAACAGAGAAACAAAGTCTATCCCAATTTGGTTCTGATTCTTGCTAAAATCGAAAAAGGAAGAAAACGGGCTACAATATACCTCACCGGTGCGGCCAAATGCAGCTTTAACTTTCCGGTGCAGTTCCCTTCTTCTCTCGGTTCTACCCTTGACCCGGAAGTGGCTTGAAGTCGTCTTCCTTCTTCAGAAATTCGAATAGGAAAGGAGAAGAAAAGAAACGAGTTTAGATCTTCGATGAAGAAGAAAAACCGAACTTATGAGTAGATTTGCTGAAATACCCCGAACTTAAATATAGGGATTAAAATTAATCTAATACGTATTTAAGGGCCAAATGACGCCTAAGTAATATTGGTGAGGAAAAATAAATCCAAAAGAAATAAAGGAACGCTTTAAAAGCGAAAAACGCTAAATAAGCTTTAAATAACCATAGGAGGTATGAGACCTCGGTTAGCGTACTATATTGATTCTAAAGGCTTAATAAGGCCTAAATAATATATGGGAACAACTCTCGAAGAAAACGGATCCAAATAATGTATTAAAACGCTAATAGAGCTTTAGCGCATGTTTTTCGAGAAAACCGGAAAACGTGACTTTAAGTGGTCAAACGAACCCATAAAAATTATAAATCATTAAATAACAATAATTAAGCATTAATGGAAGCTTAATAACCAATAAAATTAAATAAACGAGATAATTCCAGAAAACGGGCCCGGTTAGTGAATAGTACCAAAACCAGGTAAAATAACGAGTGTTTTCTGTAAAAGACGAAAAATGCTCCAACTAGTAGTAATGTGAGGGACCGGTTTTAATGGGTTAAATAACCCCCTCTCTCACACACATAACTAGCTAAATTAATAAAGAGTCAAAAAGCAAAAAGGTGGGATAAAGTAAAAAGCACTCACACCCTCTCTCTCCTCTCATTTCTCTCTTCTCCTCCCATTTCTTTCTTCCCCACCATACTCTCTCTTCCTCTTCCATTGTGCTGGCGATTTTGAAGCTCCAAAGGAAGCTCCCATGGCTTCCTCACTTTACCTCCATGCTCTACCTCCATGTGAGCTACAAATGTAAAAATAATTACATATTCTTACTTCCCTCATCATTCTCTACACTTCCCTCTTTTTAGAATTTCAAAATGAGGAAGTTCATATCCATGGGTTTTCCCCACTCAAAGAGAAAATAGCATCAATGGGTAGCTTGGAGTCTCCTCTCTCCATTAAGGTAAAAATCTCCATGAAAACTTCATGTTTTCTCCACCTTCCTTTGTAACCGATTTTTGCCCTTTGTAATGCCCTGTTTTCTCTCTCTCTTTTGGGCATCAATTCAACCTTGCAATGGTGGTGGATTCACCTTCTTGAACCAAGGGCTAAAACCGCTCTTAAAGGCTTCAAAAGGTAAACCCTAGAAATTATGTTTTAAATACTTAAATGAATTAGTATGAATCTAAGGGTTATTATTTTAATTACAATTGTTTTTGTGTTCATTGGGTGATGGGAATGGAGTTTGGCAACTCCATTCCCCACATGACCGATTTTGCGCAAGAAAGAGAGAAGGAGGAGAGTTGGAAAAGAAAGAAGGAAATTAAGGGCTTAAGGTAAGAGCTCCTTCCTAATGTTAAATTTTGATTGCATTAGGGTAATGGGAATGGGTAAACCACTTAAAGAACCCAAAATCTTGTATTAGTATTGAAGTTTATGAAGTTTGAGTATTTGTGAGCAAGTATGTGGATTGTAGGCCTTAAAGCCAAATAATTTGTGTATGAGTATTGGAATTGTGGATTGAGGAAGTATTGATGAATTTATATTTGCTTTGAGTGCTGGTAGGACCCTTGTAAGGGTGTGGCTAGTTTAGGAATGAATTTGGTGAAAAAGTATGTATGTGGAGAAGTTAGAATTGTAGGTAAACTATGGCAAAATTTTAGTAGGAAATTTGCATCTATGGATGACTTGGTGAATGGGAGAACCAAGGTGTGTATTGGATTGAGTAGAGACATTTAGTAACCATGGATTGGTAGTTGTAGTATGAGGATATAAGAGTGTAAAATCTGTAGCAAAGAGTGTTAAAATACATTGGGGAAACTAGGAAAAATTAATGTGCAAGACTTAGTGAAATGAGTGTTGAACTTGGGTATAGATAGTGTAGTTGCTTGGGAACGAATTGGAATGGTAAAATGGAATTAGAACAAAGTGTAAAATGCAAAGAGAAGTGTAGGAATGCACAAGTGTGCAAAGTGTGAAAATGAGAATGGAAATATGTGGAATTTGAGCAAGAAGTTGAGTAGGTATTGGACCATGGATGTAAGGAGTTTTGGTGAGTGTTTAAGTGTGTTTCAACATGTATAAAACATGTGGAAAGATTATGGAATGATTAGAGGTGGATTAAGGATTGATTTGGGGTTGAAAATCATCCTAGTAGCAGTTTTTAGCAGGGTCCGGGACCTAGGATAGGCACCAAGTCCCGGACTGCACTTAAAAACACCCCGAGAGCAAAAACTGGTATTGGTCCGGGACCTAGGTCCAGGACCAAGTCCCGGACCACAATGAAAAATAGGCCGAGAGTAGAATCTGTGTATGGTCCGGGACCTTGGGTAATTGTTTTAGAAGTTGTTAAGGCCTTGTTTGGTGACCTTTAAAGGCCCTAAGAAGTGTAAACAAGTTTGAGAAGTAATTAAGAAAGTTGTAAGTTTAAGAACATTAAGTTAAACCGAAACAACGGGATAACGGGGTAAGTAAGGGAGTAGTAAATATGTATGTACTGTAATGCTTAGTATTAATTGAACCATTTGGCATGTAGTCATTGGTTCTAGGATAAGACTCGAGGAACGAGAGTGAACCAAAGGAACGTGAGGACACCCGGTAGAGTAAATCCCAGTGAAAGGTATGATTTCTTCATGCCCTGTATCCTAACCTGGTTACCCTGATTTGTGTGCTTATTTGATCACCTAAATAAGATAAATGCATGAATCAGACTTTATTGCACTTACTTGTGCTTGTTTAATAATGTTCTCGATATATTTTGTCTTGAACATTTAGTTTGTATAATTCATGAAATGAATGGATGAGGATGAAATGTATTGTACCTTGTAGTGTACCTGTGTAGTGTATTGTATCTTGTATGGATGTGGATGTGAGCAATGTATTTGTGTGTGGCTTGGATGTGTGACTTCTACTAATTCCTAACTACCTAACTTCTAACGTAAGTATTGAGTAAATTGGAATGAGTAGAAGTCCGATATAGTTTCGGCCACGCGTGAGGATGAGGAGACACAAGAGGTTGGATCCGATTCATGGTTCTTAAACTTTTCCATGGCCCAAACTCCTTAAATGGGTAGCATGCTGGATTAGTGAACCAAGTAAATCCCGGTGGTGGGACGGTGTAGTCCCCGGGCCGGAGGTCCCGACGAATTGACTTGAGTATGTAGTAAGTAAGTAAAGTATTGTATGAGTAATGGTCTTGGCTGGTGTAAGTCATTGACCTCGAGTAAAAGAGTAATCTTCACCCGATTAACCCGGGTGGACAAATGGAGCTAACAAGTATTGTGTATTGAGTATGTATAGTGTAAGTATTGTGTATGTGTATTTCGGAATAAGATAAGTAAGCATTGGTTGACTTGTATTGTATTCCTTGTGTAGTATTGTAGTATCTTGAATAAAAGCATGTATGTATGTATGTATGTTTGTATTGTAAAATGAATCGCATGTATTCGACCAAGTGGTCGGCGTACCCTTGCTAGTACACGGGGTATGCGGAAGTCATATGCAGCGTAAGCTGAGCCCCTAGGGGCAATGTTTTTAGTGTGCAGGTACCCGAAGCGGATATGATCACAGTAAGAGACCGGCAGCTACATTTAGTTAGCTAGAAAGGAATGGTAGATAGTAGAGAATCGTATAAGGCTTGTAGCCTTGAAGTAGTAGTGTACCAAGGGGTACACCATATGTATTGGAAGTATGTAGTTTGTGAGGAATGGGTAGATGTAGACTCTTAATGAGTATGTATGAACTTGGAATAAGCATTGTATTTGTATTTGGAACCTAGTAAACTCGGTATGTTATATTGTATTGTATGGTATTGTAACGGAGCATTGTGTTGAATGGGAAGTTGTAGTACCCGGTTGTAATTGTAGTAAGGATTGTATTTGTGTAGCACTCGGATATTCCGGTCCATCAGACCGATGTTGTATGTAGTAGTAGCCTTGTTAGTCACGTGGGTGGCTAACAGTATTGTATCACCCGCCGTTGTGTAAGTATGTATCCGCTGCGTGAGCATGGATGTATAAGGAGATTGGACGGTAATGACGGTATTAGCGGTAGGGGTGTTACAAAAAGTGGTATCAGAGCGAAGTATCGCTCTAATGACTGGAACTACCGAGTTTAGGAAATACCGAGTTGGGAATTAGAAGCTTAGGGATAAGGGCTGAGAGTTAGCATTAGAGATATGCTAGTTAGGACCACCGGTGAGTACCGGATACCTACAATATCAGACCCGCCCTCCACAAACCCATTGTATAACTTGGGAGAGAACGCCAGAGAGAAGGAAAGTTTTCTCATACTCGGGAAAACCCGATCTGGCAGTTGTGAAACCAACGTACGGTAAACAAGAGCCCGACATATAGTAGATTCCAAGAATTGGAAGTCCCGGAGATGGATCCCGGTTGAACAACAATACCCGCACTTGATAGCGGTAGAATGATTACTCCAACCATAAGGAAGCTACAACTTACAACAGCATGGGGCGACATGCTTAGCAGTCGCGAAATCTGACTAGTCAACCAGCAGCAGGAAAAGAAGCACTAAGCGTGCAACAGAGCGGAAAAAGGGAACGATAACGAAACCCGAGACACAAGTCTATGGGACAGTAATAGCTAAGTAATACCATCAACGGTATGCTAACTGACTAAGGACATAGTCGGGAGTGGTTGACTCCGAAACTATAATGCCAAAAGGTTAAAATACCTGGCCGACATAGCTTACATCTACAAGAACATCCACGGGGTATAATCCGATAGGACTACAAGGGTAGTGCCTAAACAAGCTAAGGCTCAATAACCACGGTAAACCAGTGGGAATGAGCAACAAAGAAAAACACGAGGCGAATAAGTGAGGATCTCCAAGGATTAGAGTAGTATCTCGATCAACGACAACCATGTCAAGATCATTGAGAAGTTACTTAAAGGATCAAGTATCCCAAACATAGATCAATAAGATCAAGGGAAGAGTCAGCAAGACTATCAAATGTGAGTGGAAACCATACCGTGATCGGTATAGGATTACCCAAAAACCACCAGTACCACGCACTTGCCACAGCAAGTGCAGTAAGAACAGGAACATGTAGAGGAACTTTAACACACCACAGGTACATAGTAATGTACCGTGACATCAATGAAACAACTACAGGATCACACATCCTAAAAACTGGAAGAATGGAACCTTGGAAAGGCCTAATGGCCTGACCATTGTATTAAGAACATACCGGTCAAGGGGAAGCTAGGCCCGGTCAAAATCAACCGGCATTGAAATGCCATGAAGATTTCTATTTTCTTTTAAACCCAAATTTTTCTTTCAAAACCCAAATTTTCTTTTAAACCTTGAATTTTAAAATCAAACCAACAGAATTACGGTGAGTATCATAGAATGATACAAGAGGAGTTGACAATAGAATACTTCACCTAGGCGTGTGACGAGCACTACGAGTGTACCCAAATAGGGGATGTGGGACGACCGCACTCCGAAGGAGCTTGCGGGCCTGACATATAGTTAGGTAAGTGGTAACATATCAATAAGGTACCCCACGTATGTATACATGTAGTGCACGAAACACGGGAAGTAGTCAACTCTGCTCTACGGACCATCAGTAAGTTTAAACCAGAAAAGCTGGACACCTCAGATGATCAAGTATAAAAGAACTCAGAGAATCCATCTGAAGATAAGGAATGTGGATTAGAAAATGCAAAGAGCGCAGACTAATAAGTATAGACATTGGATATGTCTCAAGGACTACAAACAAATACAAGACAGCTGGAAGGGATATCCAGCCTAAACACAGTAAGTCAAAAGCCTAACGTGAACACCACAACGATCAACAAACGGGACAGAGTTCCCAAGAATAATTACAAAACTACCAAGGAGCATAATCCATCATTGAAGAGGATATTAAACCTAGTCTTAAGCACTAGGAGGAAGTATAAACGATCTACCAAGAATGGGAGACGTTATAACCCTAAAGGGGATATCTCAAAATACGATACCACGAGGCTGTATAGTGGACACAACAGGTCATAAACATTAGCCGTATGTAACGGCATACCTAACAACACCCAGGAGCAATCCTTGAAGGGTGTCTAAATTAACAACAGTCGAACAAGCGTCATGATAAGAGCACGGAAGCTAGAACGAACACTCGGTTAGGACACCGAAGGGATTTCACTTAACAGGAAATACCCTAAATTACAAGAAGGCACGGATTAACACCAGATCGCCTAAAGGGTCTCCTATGAACGGAAGCGTGATGCCACGACTTGCCATGGAGCCCAGTAATACCTCCAACCTATGGGGTATACAAGGAGTGGAAACATGTATAAACAGCCTGCAAGGAGTATAGATTGCAGCAATCTAGCTCAGAAGCAATAAACCAACTACGTTGGGTAAATTTAAACGGTTGCAAAACCCACACCATTTAATAACAAGACTTGCAAAAGATATTGCTTCATATGACAAACAGACCGTCAACTGAACAACCCAATTAAAGCTCAACATAATGAGCGGCTTGGAGTAATGGTTACCCCAATGTCACTGTCACTAGAGCATAAGTCTGTATACAGTTGACGGAGTTTTAATTGAACCCTCATGCCTTCTGTAGAAATGGTAATACAGAGGCATAAGAATCGTAATAATTCCAATATTGGCCTAGTCCACACTTGGACACTACGGGAAACTTGAGGAAGATACCTCTCGTTAACCAAAGACCACCAATGTGGTGAAGATGTGAACCCTTAGAGAGGCTTCCATCTACTATCACAATAAAGCCTACGCATATAGATATTGCCAAGGGGCGATGGAATAAGGAAATGAGATTTCCAAACCATTACGACTTAAAGGAGTAAGTATACTCCATATGCACCTAAGCATGTGGTGAACAATTGTGTAAACACCAACATGGTAAACCTTGTCATGAGACCTATGAGTGGAAACAAGCCTCTCAACAAGAACTTCATTTATCAATGATAGAACGGGACTAGAAAACCCTTGAAGTTTCTTGGGATGTCCCGGTGATGTACATACAAAAGTAATACTGCACAGCTAGAGCCTATAACCAATGCTCAGCTCTGGGAAGATAGTAATTGTCAAAAACAATCGATGTGAGTGCACATTACACATCACGAATGACCAATGCTCAAGAGAGCTTGTAACCCGATAAATTACTTCATCTTTCGTCAACCAAGACACTTGGTAAATTATATCATAAATGATGAAGCAATGTGAGGTAAGCTAACTTACACATGAAACCTAATTGAAATAAAACGTCTCCACAGTGAGAAGATAATGATATTACGGTATGCTACGGCAACCGTCATACACACGAGCATAGGAAACCCTCAGGGTATTCACACCATAAGGAAATGGTGCCAATGACAACGACAATGAGTAAAGAAGAACTACCACAGTAACAGAAATAGTAAAAGCAATGTTGTATAAGGAGTAAGAGTATGGTGCGCAACAAGCGACCGCTATGAAGAAGTAGTAGACAATGACACGGAGTTGTAAGTGCAAGATGATAGACAGAAATATTCATTCCTATCACATAAGTGATTTACTCTCAAGCGTTTACGCCTCTGCACTCTGTATGACTGAGTGTTTTGGTATTGCACTTGTGCAGCTAATGATCTAGTGGGATAGTGAGGAATATGGAAAATGTAAATGGTAGTAACCCTTCTCTTCACCAACAAACATGGCATAAGCCAGTTAAGCAAGCTTAGCAACAAACCGTGCGGCCGAAGGCCAAAGAAGCACGAAGAGTGTAAAGCACACTAACAATCACAAGATGTGAATTCCATTGGAATAAAAGGTGAAAGGAAACTTAAGAAAGTCACTAGAACCGACGCATAGAAAATGCAAGGTCATACAAGTGAAGAACACTTGTACTGAACCAGAAGAACTGGTATAATTCAGAAGCTAGTGACAACAAAGGAAGCACTACAACTAAGTAGTGACTTAACCTCGCTGACAATAAGTCGGAGGAACTTAGTGAAAAATCGTGCGAGTACGAATAGTATGTATAATAGATTGCCAGAGAGCTGGACATAAATCTAAAACTCATTGAGTTCAAGCACGGTAAAAGAATACCACACTTGTTAGTAAACCTTATTCCCACAATGGAGGGATAAAAAGGCGATGTATAGCACATTAAGGATAACATGAAGGGTGTACAACCCAAGTTATCAGGGTCATGCAGTAGAAGCTAGTGGGCCCTAGCTAAAGAAGTTTAATAAACCAAGTAAGTATGAAAGAATGGCTATTAATGCCTTGAAGCCTAATAGGCTAGAACTGAATTGTCGATGAGTTAAATAAACTCATATGGGAATTCTTGGTGCAAGGACTAAACCATTAGTATGGTTAAGACCCTTTGACCAAAGTATATTATATAATAGACCGTAGTGAAGCTAAATACTTCAGAGTGCCCGAATTGAATGAACCAATGTTCAATAATAACATATGGTAGATTACGTGGGCGTAATCCCTTTTAAGGGGGGTAGAGCGAAAACCGCTTAATGTAAGTTTCATGAATAAAACACATAAACTACAATGTGCATAGCACAAATGAGAATCGAATTGATGATTGGTACTTATGTTAAATAAACATAAGTATTCATTCATATTGTAATTATGGTAATTAGGCACGAGAGATGCAAATACCATAGGATGAATATTCCCATCTTGTAACCCTAGTGTAAGAGTATTAGTAAGGAAGAGTAATGAGTAGTGGACAGAGCTCCACAAGCATTGTAGCCCTTAAAGAAGTAGTGCAAATTGATTGAGAGTAGTTGATGAATGAAGTCCACGAGTAGTGTATTCCTAGGTAAATAATTGGAAGCAAATTGAAGACGATTGAATTTTATAGGTATTGTATTCCTTAGCTAAAGAGTTGAGATGATGGAGAGTAGTAATGGATGAAGGTAGCGAAGGTTGATGGAATGAGCACTTAGGTATTGAATCTTGGAGTAAAGTATTTGGGAAATAGAGTGAGGATGATTGATGAACTAAATTTCATCCTTTGGAGATGTATGAATTTGTAATCATGACTAAGAAGAGTAAAAAGATAGAAAATGGAAATAATTAAATTATTTGATTGTTTGAAACTGATGTGGGAAGTTGAACTTGATCCTGATCAGATCAAGGGAAACCGAACACAAATTGGAGTGGAAAGATAGTTCAACACTCATGCTGATCACATCAGGGTCGAATGATTCTTGAAGCTCCCCTCAAGTGGTCACAAGAATCACACATAGGATAGAAGTAATGAATATAAATTGGAATTTGGAGTTGTGTGTTTTAGAGAAATTTCTAATTAGTAGTTGTGAAAGAATTTTCTTAGCCTGGAGATGAAGGATTTGTTGGAAGCTTACACCGGAGAAGATGGTAGTATATCATATTGTATTATTCCAAGGGCAGCAGGACATAGAGGAGTCCTGTGTCTAGATGACCGGAGTGCCTACGGGATTGTAATGTGTATTGCATGGCTTTGGGGATAGCTTTGCACTGTATGTATGTATAACCTGGTAATATGGAACCCGATGGTTGGATGTAATGCGGATTGGAGTAATAATGGTACATTTGTATGGTATGGAATGAAGAAACCTTGATTAATGGATTTGGGAATTGTAGAAGGAGGAATGTATGACTTTTGGTATTAGTCATGTATGACTAAGTAAGTATAGTAATCCTATAACCTTGAACAACTTTGAGGACAATTCTTAAGGGGGGTAGATTGAAATACCCCGAACTTAAATATAGGGATTAAAATTAATCTAATACATATTTAAGGGCCAAATGACGCCTAAGTAATATTGGTGAGGAAAAATAAATCCAAAAGAAATAAAGGAATGCTTTAAAAGCGAAAAACGCTAAATAAGCGTTAAATAACCATAGGAGGTATGAGACCTCGGTTAGTGTATTATATGGATTCTAAAGGCTTAATAAGGCCTAAATAATATATGGGAACAACTCTCGAAGAAAACGGATCCAAATAATGTATTAAAACGCTAATAGAGCTTTAGCGCACGTTTTTCGAGAAAACCCAAAAACATGACTTTAAGTGGTCAAACGAACCCATAAAAATTATAAATCATTAAATAACAATAATTAAGCATTAATGGAAGCTTAATAACCAATAAAATTAAATAAACGAGAAAATTCTAGAAAACGGGCCCGGTTAGTGAATAGTACCAAAACTGGGTAAAATAACGAGCGTTTTCTGTAAAAGACGAAAAACGCTCCAACTAGTAGTAATGTGAGGGACCGGTTTTAATGGGTTAAAAACCCCCTCTCTCACACACATAACTAGCTAAATTAATAAAGAGTCAAAAAGCAAAAAGATGGGATAAAGTAAAAAGCACTCACACCCTCTCTCTCCTCTCATTTCTCTCTTCTCTCTCCCATTTCTTTCTTCCCCACCATACTCTCTCTCTTCCTCTTCCATTGTGCTGGCAATTTTGAAGCTCCAAAGGAAGCTCCCATGGCTTCCTCACTTTACCTCCATGCTCTACCTCCAAGTGAGCTCCAAATGTAAAAATAATTACATATTCTTACTTCCCTCATCATTCTCTACACTTCCCTCTCTTTAGAATTTCAAAATGAGGAAGTTCATTTCCATGGGTTTTCCCCATTCAAAGAGAAAATAGCATCAATGGGTAGCTTGGAGTCTCCTCTCTCCATTAAGGTAAAAATCTCCATGAAAACATCATGTTTTCTCCACCTTCCTTTGTAACTGATTTTTGCCCTTTGTAATGCCCTGTTTTCTCTCTCTCTTTTGGGCATCAATTCAAACTTGCAATGGTGGTGGATTCACCTTCTTGAACCAAGGGCTAAAACCCCTCTTAAAGGCTTCAAAAGGTAAACCCTAGAAATTGTGTTTTAAACACTTAAATGAATTAGTATGAATCTAAGGGTTAGTATTTTAATTACAATTGTTTTTGTGTTCATTGGGTGATGGGAATGGAGTTTGGCAACTCCATTCCCCACATGACCGATTTTGCGCAAGAAAGAGAGAAGGAGGAGAGTTGGAAAAGAAAGAAGGAAATTAAGGGCTTAAGGTAAGAGCTCCTTCCTAATGTTAAATTTTTATTGCATTAGGGTAATGGGAATGGGTAAACCACTTAAAGTACCCAAAATCTTGTATTAGTATTGAAGTTTATGAATTTTGAGTTTTGTGAGCAAGATGTGGATTGTAGGCCTTAGAGCCAAATATTTGTGTAGAGTATTGGAATTTGGATTGAGGAAGTATTGAAATTTAATTTGCTTTGAGTGCTGGTAGGACCCTTGTAAGGGTGTGGTAGTTTAGGAATGAATTTGGTGGAATGAAAAAGAATGTGTGGAGAAGTTAGAATTGTAGGTAAACTATGGCAAAAGTTTAGTAGGAAATGTGCATCTATGGTGACTGGTGAATGGGAGAACCAAGGTGTGTATTGGATTGAGAGGGACATTTAGTAACCATGGATTGGTAGTTGTAGTATGAGGATATAAGAGTGTAAATCTGTAGCAAAGAGTGTTAAAAACATTGGCGACGAAACTAGGAAAAATTAATGTGCAAGACTTAGTGAAATAGTTGTTGAACTTGGGTATAGAATGTGTAGTTGCTTGGGAATGAATTGGAATGGTTAAAATGGAATTAGAACAAAGTGTTAAAATGCAAAGAGAGTGTAGCAATGCATAAGTGTGCAAAGTGTGAAAATGAGAAGGAAATTTGTGGAATTTGAGCAAGAAGTTGAGCAAGTCCTGGACCACAATGAAAAAAGGCGAGAGTAGAATCTGTGTATGGTCCGGGACCTTGGGTCCGGACCCAGTCCCGGACCAGCTGAAATAGTTGCAAAATGTGATTTTTAGGGTTTTTAAACATGGGGGATTGATGGGTAATGGTTTTAGAGTTGTTAAGGCCTTGGTTTGGTGACCTTTAAAGCCCTAAGAAGTGTAAACAAGTTTGAGAAGTATTAAGAAAGTTGTAAGTTAAGAACATTAAGTTAAACCGAAACAACGGGATAAAGGGGTAAGTAAGGGAGTAGTAAATATGTATGTACTGTAAGCTTAGTATTAATTGAAACATTGGCATGTAGTCATGGTTCTAGATAAGACTCGAGGAACGAGAGGAGCCAAAGGACGTGAGGACACCCTGTAGAGTAAAATCCCAGTGAAAGGTATGATTTCTTCATGCCCTGTATCCTAACCTGGTTACCCTGATTTGTGTGCTTATTTGATCACCTAAATAAGATAAATGCATGAATAAGACTTTATGCACTTACTTGTGCTTGTTTAATAATGTTCTCGCTATATTTTGTCTTGAACATTTAGTTTGTATAATTCATGAAATGAATGGATGAGGATGAAATGTATTGTACCTTGTAGTGTACCTGTGTAGTGTATTGTATCTTGTATGGATATGGTTGTGAGCAATGTATTTGTGTGTGGCTTGGATGTGTGACTTCTACTAATTCCTAACTACCTAACTCCTAACGTAAGTATTGAGTAAATTGGAATGAGTAGAAGTCCGATATAGTTTCGGCCACACGTGAGGATGAGGAGACACAAGAGGTTGGATCCGATTCATGGTTATTAAACTTTTCCACGGCCCAAACCCCTTAAATGGGTAGCATGTTGGATTAATGAACCAAGTAAATCCCGGTGGTGGGACAGTGTAGTCCCCGGGCCGGAGGTCCCGACGACTTGACTTGAGTATGTAGTAAGTAAGTAAAGTATTGTATGAGTAAAGGTCTTGGCTGGTGTAAGTCATTGACCCCGAGTAAAAGTGTAATCTCCACCCGATTATCCCGAGTGGACAAATAGAGCTAACAAGTATTGTGTATTGAGTATGCATAGTGTAAGTATTGTGTATGTGTATTTCGGAAGAAGGTAAGTAAGCATTGGTTGACTTGTATTGTATTCCTTGTGTAGTGTTTTAGTATCTTGAATAAAAGCATGTATGTATGTATGTATGTATGTATGTTTGTATTGTAAAATGAATCGCATGTATTCGACCAAGTGGTCGGCGTACCCTCGCTAGTACGCGGGGTATGCGGAAGTCATATGCAACGTAAGCTGAACCCCTAGGGGCAATGTTTTTAGTGTGCAGGTACCCGTAGCGGATATGATCACAGTAAGAGACCGGCAGCTACATTTAGTTAGCTAGAAAGGAATGGTTGATAGTAGAGAATCGTATAAGGCTTGTAGCTTGAAGTAGTAGTGTACCAAAGGTACACCATAGTATTGGAAGTATGTAGTTTGTGAGGAATGGGTAGATGTTGACTCTTAATGAGTATGTATGAACTTGGAAGAAGCATTGTATTTGTATTTGGAACCTAGTAAACTCGGTATGTTATATTGTATTGTATGGTACTGTAACGGAGCATTGTGTTGAATGGGAAGTTGTAGTACCCGGTTGTAATTGTAGTAAGGATTGTATTTGTGTAGCACTCGGATATTCCGGTCTATCAGACCGATGTTGTATGTAGTAGTAGCCTTGTTAGTCACGTGGGTGGCTAACGGCATTGTATCACCCGCCGTTGTGTAAGTATGTATCCGCTGTGTGAGCATGGATGTATAAGGAGATTGGACGGTATTAGCGGTAGGGGTGTTACATTTGCCTTTTGTTTTCCGGTTCGAAATCAGAGAGGGAGAAATTGGCGTCAGAAGAAGGAAGGAGAAGAGAGGCGTCGTTTTCGGGTTGAGATTATGATAAGCCGCAGACTTATCATATTTTATGCACTAGATTTAGTATTATATTTATATAAATAAAGTTATATTTATGATATTTATGCTTATTATGTGTTAAAGTATAATATTTGTACAGATTTATGTTTTTATGAGTTTTATGTGCAAGGAATGATTTTCTAGGCAAAAGTTCAGTTGAAGCCGGACTCCATGCCGGGTAGTTTCTGCACGGCATAAGCACAGAACAGAAAAGAGGCCTTGCCGGACCAAATGCCGGGTAGATCCCATCCGGCATAAGTGAAGAGTCGCCACGGTTGACCAAGCGATAGCAGTTATTGACCGTTGGTGAAAAGGATGATGCCGGGTGTGATGCCGGGTATATCCTACCCGGCATATGCACTGTTTCGCGTGGAATTGACGGTTTCGACCGTTAACAGTTGGGCGCATTTAACACGTGTGCCGGCTATTTGGGACCCGGCACGACGCCCGGCATCGACGCATTTAATGCCTATAAATAGGCCGAGGAAGGCAACAATTCAACACACTTCAACATCATATACACTCCATTCACATCTCAGTTTCCCCCCCCATTCCAAGTGTTGGTGTCCAAGGAACGTTTGCAGATCCATCCACGCAAAAGAAGAAGAAGACCTTGTCAGGTTAAGGCTATTTACATCTCCTTCTCCCCTTTGTATTCTCTTCTTGTAGTGTGTGGATGGTGATGCAGAATCCTTGTTAGGTTTTGGTTAGGGATGATTTCCTTGTAAAACTCTTATGATCATTTATGGAATTTTCAAGTTTCTTAACCCGAGTTCTATTCTTCTTACAAGTAGAATGAAGTAGCTATTCATTCTCTTATCTCTAAATCCTATTTGATGTTCACAAGACTAGAATAGGACAGATTAGGATTTAGGTAATCTTTAACGTTGTCTTCTGCGCCTCAGCGGGAGCAAGACTTAAGGTTTAGGGTTAATCTCTTATTTCCCATTATTCTGTTGTATTCGCGGCATTAGCTATGCACGATGCAAGTATGAATGTTGAGTTCCTTTTGTCAGAACCGAATCTGGAAATGTTATTTACAAAATGTACGATGCCGGATGGCATGCCGGGTATAAGTTATCCGGCACGTTCAAGGCCATGAATCTGCCGGGTAGCGAGGATCCGGCATCACATCCGGCATATGCATTTTGCGAGACCTAATCCTCTTTGAGACTTGCCACCTTTGATCATTGGTCATACGAACCTTTTTGCATGATAATCTTCCCAAATCAAAGTTGTTATTTATTTATTTATCTAGTTTAGGATCACATTTTCAATTCCCCCCTTGTTATTATAGAATAGGCCTTTGCCCGATTAGGACTAATTTTCTATAAGTCCCTTGGGTACGATACTCTCGGTCGTAATATATTACACTATACTCCGACCGGGTTTTATTTTGCTACCGTAGTAGAGTTGTAGGATTAGTTTATTATTTTATTCTTTTGTATATAGTTTATCCTAACAATTTCTATGTTAGCAGATTAGAGGAAAAATATACACGTGATTATCATCGAGATTAAGGGAGTACTGAGGCTTAGAAGAGAAGAAATCAGTAGCTTGTTGAAGAAGATGCAGAATTACTTACAGAAGAAGAAGGGCACGTCGGCGGCTCCAGAGCAGAAAGAAAGAAGAAGGAAGGAATTAGGGTTAGGAAGTTAGATGATAGAAATGCTAGTTAGGGTTTGGAAATTACCGTGGTGGGTCGAGAAAAGAAAGGGCCGGCTGGCTCCTTTTTGGGCTGGTCGGCCCACTACCTTTTTTTATTGTTTCTTAATCAATTCAATAGTCCAATGAGAGGAAAATTTTATCTGATTGATTTACTTGTCGATTCTAATTAATTTTGTAAATGCTTGGGTTTGTCATTTAATTTTGAAATGTTATATATTAATATATAACATTATTTTATGACTTATTATTGTGGAGGGAGATTTTTCTCGGTATGAGGGGGTCTATGCAAATATGGTCTGACTGAAAAGCCTAGATCCTAAAATGCCATTCTGTGGAGGGTGAAAACCCGTTATTCATGGCAGCCCTCAAATACCTACTAAATCGTCCGTCTTTCCCAGAAAGCATGAAGGGGAGTGCAAGTGTGCACTACACCCGCTCTCAATGGGCTCCACGCGGACTTATGCCTCTATGAGGCGGAATTGACTAGAGTCGCCACCTAGTTTGACCTAAATGAACTAGGAAGGAAAGGAAGGAGGGTTCTAAGAACCGTTGGTTGACTATGAATTTATTGCTTATGGATAGGGCTTATCTGATCATACCAAAGATTTTGTGTGGGTTCGCACTGGGTTACACCCCTTAGAAGTGGCAATGACCACGACTTCGGATTGGTGCTCGGGGAAACCTCGGTCTCCAATTGTCGGGATTGCCTTCTTTCAAAACCTTATTTAAAGAGATTCAATTTAGAGCCAAATGATAGGATTGAGTAAGGATTGAAGAACAGATGATTTCCAAGAGTTTGGAGGAATAGGCTGGCCTTGAAATATTGGTCGGTGAAATTGGTTTGAATGTTGAGAGATTTGAAGTGGTTTCGACTTTCACGAGTTTAAAAGGATGCTAGAAGTTTTGAGGGGGAAAAGGGCATTTTGGTCATTTTTTTAGCAAAGGGGTGTTTGGATCATTTGCTGGAGTTAAGGAGTTTTTGGTCATTTTGTAGACCTTAGGGGTATTTTGGTCATTTTGTGAAGTTGAGAGGTGTTCGGATTCTTTGGTAGAATTGAGGAGTTTTTTGTGTTTGTAAAGTTTGGATTTTTGCATGGTCAGATTTTTGGGGTGTTTCAGGAAGTCGAAAGTGTTGATGAAATGTGAAAGAGGATATTTAGTTTACAGGTGTTCGGGTTTTGAAGATGTTTCAGGCTTGAGGTGACTAAAGTTGTTCGGGATTATTTAAGAATAAGGGGTCACATGTTAGTGAGACTTGTGACTTCGAGTTTGTTTAGGAAGGATTGAGGAGTGCTTATGGGTTAAAGCTCTAATGAAGGGATTGGATTGATTTGTTTAGAATTGTCTCTCTTAAAATTTTAAAACTGAAAATCATTTTTGTTGTAAAAGGGCGGATAATCCCGAGGGATTACCCTATGTACCCCCTCGAACACGACACTTAACTAATAATAAGTGCCGAGGCTCGAAAGATGGGGCAATGAATTTATGTCAAAAAATAGGATTCAGAGAGAAACACCATGAATGAGATGTTCTTGGTCGAACCCTAATAACGTCTCTAACTCCCGGATTTTAAAACGTTAAAAACCGAAAACATTGAAATTGAGCGGAAGGGAGTCAGACGATTCTAAAATCCCTGCTGCAACTAGGAAGGCCGTTACTTCCCTAGCACCATGCCTTGTAAAAATCTAGGCTGCAGTTAGGGGAGGTTTGTCACCCTAATGCCCCGCCTAAAGAGATCCAGACTACGACAATGGAGGTTATGACCCCAGTGCCCCGCCTCGGATTTTTATTTTGGGAAGGGAGACAAGCGATGTTCTAACCATGGAGGAAATGTTTTGAAGGGGTTAGACATTTCTTGCTCCCTGAAAACGGTTTAGTTGAGTTAAAAACTGAGTTGGAAAACTTTTGAAGTTGTTCGGAATTCTCGACAAAGAAACACTGATTTTGAGAAATGTTTTTAGGAGAAAACTTTCTGTATATGTGGGAAGAACTTTCTGCATTTGAGAAGAGTTTTCTGTGATGTGAGAAGAGTTTTTCCTTTAAGATTCCACAAATTAGTTTCTTTTGGAAAAATTTGAAGAAATTTGGATGGAATAGCTGTTTTGAATCTAGAAAGATATATTTTTGGATTTAATGGAATTTACAAATCGAGTTTGAAAAAATGAGTTGGGTTTGATTTGATTTTGGGTTTGAGTTGTATTGGAAGATGGGATGGGTCTAAGTTCGGTTTGAAGTGGGATTGGTCAATGCTTGGGTCAAAGTTTTTGGTCAAAGTTAACTTTTTCGGTTAAGGTCAACATTTTTTTGGTCAAGGTCAAAGCTGGGTCAAGGTCAACGTTTTTTTTTGGGTCAAGGTTTGACTTTTGGTCAAGGTCAACATTTTTCAGTAAAGGTCAACATTCGGGTCAAGTTTTGATTCTTATGGACTTGGTTTGATTTTTGGTTTGATCCTTATAGACTTGATTTGACCTTTGCGGGTTTGGTTTTGGGCCAGCTTTGAATTGGGCCGGACCGGGCATTGGGCTGGATTTGAGTTAGGCTTGGGCTTTGAATTGGGCCGGGCTTTGAATTAGGGCTGGGTTTTGAATTGGGTTGGGCTTTGGGCGTGGACTTAGGTTTTGGGTCGGGGGCTTGGGTTTTGGGTCGTGGACTTAGGCTTTGGGCTGTGGACTTGGGCTTTGGGCCGTGGACTTGGGTTTTGGGCCGTGGGCTTGGGCTTTGGGCCGGTCGTGGGTTTTGTTGGGTCGTGGTCTTGGGCTTTGGGTTGGGCTGAATGCTTGGCCCGAACTTGAGGGAGTCTTGGGCTAAGCTACTGAATTGGGCCGGATTTGAGTGGGTTTGGGCTTCAAGTTTGGACATTCATTTGCAAAACTTGATTCTGAACAATGAAAATCTGAATTGATTTTTTTGGATAAATTTTTGATAACAGAATAAGATGAAGTAACATTTTGAGAGACAATTCTAATTTTGGAATGTAACACCCCAACCAGAAATCTAATAACCTGAACGACGATCGCTCCCAAATAAACTTAAACTGCAGCGGAAATAATTACAATAACTAGGCGGTATTACAATGCCGTTAGTCACCCTTGTGACTAACAAGGCTAACTCCAAATACAAATCTCAAAAGTCACGGTCCGAATATGAATACAATCCAAGATACTAGGAATCAAACTCAAAGGTACAATAATTAAGTAAAACAAATAACTAGTAATAAACTCCCATGGCTTGAGCTACCCCACCTACACTCGGTGTGGTAATATCTGCAACTTCAGGTACCTGAAAAATGGGGGTGCCCCCAAAGGGGCTCAACAAACAATGCTGGTATGGAAAACGTGCAGCCCATCGGCTACCGGGCCACACCAACTACTTTGTCGAATACATGCAGTTCATTTTTGTAAAGCTGTAAACAAGCATAGTATGATAATAACAAGTATCCTTACAAGGACAACAATGTCACATAAAACAAGACTTCAGAAGGTCAAGTTAGATGAACTGTAATCATTTGATAATAGTCGGGTCCACGCGATGGGATTGACAGATGTATAAGAGTATGTCAATAAAGTGAAGGTATAGTGACCTCGTTAAAGAGAAAGGTGGGTAATTAGTCCCTCAGAAGATAACGTAGTTAACCCCTGTACTTTAGAAAGGTGGGAATCGAACCCTCGAGAGGAATGAAGTCTTCCTCCCCACTTGAACTGTTCCGGTACGCCGCCGGTGGATGACACAGTGCACCCAAAACTCCCGTCGCGACGTAAATTGAATAGGAGATGACCTGAGACAGGTACAACTCCTGTAGCATGCATGGCCAGATCCAACTGGGCTCCTCGTTCTCGTAGTATAGGATTGTTAGGTGTCATACAAGGACATTAATCAAGAACGAAATGTGTATTGTCTGTTATCACGTTAAGGATAATGACGTTTGTTATAAAGTGAAGTTAGTGAGAGACTTGAGTACAAGTTCTCGGTATAACAAAGCGCAGGTATTTAATCCACTGGTATTGTAGTGTTGTATGCGTGGGACATACACGTCGTAGTTAGCATCATTCATGCACATAAAATAATACAACAGTGCACTAGAGTAAAACAACATTTTAAATAATTATCTTGGTCGTTATTCCAAACAACAGATAGCACACAAGCCGGTGTAATCTGGTAGCAAACAGGTTGCAAGAATCCCATACCGTTCACGTAGATTGCAGTTGAATATATCCTGGTCAACGTCTGGTCAAGTTTTGTCCTATATTAGGATTAACTGAGAGGGTTAATTTATGTTACCCTTGTATAATAATTTTATTGGATCATTTAACGATTTCGTATTTGTTATTTCATGTGAGATTTATTTCTTCATACTTAGATAGTTTCTTTAACCTCTTAACCTCACTGATAATTAAGGTGTTTATATACATTCTAATTTATTTAGTTTTAATGAACAATTTATATTGTGTGGTAATTCCTTTTAATTACCTTATGATTTAATGCGTCACTTGATTTATTTATAAATCCTTTAATGTACATATATGTATATATTCATTCATGTACTATTTATGTTACATATTTTTAATTATCTAGACAACATAATAACTTATAATTCCTCAACTATATTATGCCAAACATGGACATAATATTCTTATAGTTTTTATTATTCCCCTTTTTAACCATAAATAATATTTATTGATTACCTTTAAATTCCTTATAACTATATAAGCCATAGTTTTAATTCCATGATCCCATAAATCAAAAACTCTTTTTTTTAATTCCTTCAAATATCCACATAGGACCTATATTTATTTAAATCTAAATTCTTACACTTATATTTCGGTTATTTACATAACAATCATAATAATTCATAAACTTTACATTTAAACTCTAATCTCATTATATTATATAGTTTTAATTCTTTATTTAATTATATTACAAAACCACCTTTAATAATTTTGGTATATAACCTTTGAATAATATAACTTTCGAAAATTACAACTTAGCCCCTCAAACTTTCGGCTTCAATATATTCTTTCCTTTATTTACATTTTCACCCCAAAACTTTATAATAGTTACTTAATAACTTATAAACTATAGTTTAAATATTTAATTCCTCAAAATTTCGGAAGTGAACTTAATAATTCTCTTAATTATGGATTCGCCCCATATTAATCTCCAAATTTTCATAATGACTTTTATAAATTACATAATAGCCCAAAACTTAATAAATTGTTTTTAACTTCTAACACTATTTAATTCAAAATTCATAATATCAATTCCTACTTTATATTATATCATATTATGTCAATGACATAATACTTTCGGCATTTACTATATATTCCCATAACTTCTAAAAATTATATTTTTACCACATAACTTTTTAAACTAGTCATTTAAACACTAGTAATTATTTAAAACTTACCCAAAATTCATAATATAAGTTTATACTTCCCATTATATCAAAATTCACCTAATCTAATTTATACCTCACGGCTTTAATTTAATTTGCCCACCAAGTTTTGGTAAATTACATATTTTACCCTTAAACTTATAAACTTAATATCTCATGTATTAAAATACCTAATTAGCTTATCCAAATATTTTATAACATCTTAATACATAGTATTAAGCTATAATACACCAAATTAATCCTTATATTTTCGGCAATTATATTTTTAGCCAATTAATTACCTTAAAACTCCTTAAATCAATTTTAAACCTTAATTCCATCTTTAATTTATCAAAACACATAATTAAATCCTCTTTAATTTCAGCTTTAATTTTATAAGATGATAATTAATGATTTAATGTTATAAAACATAGTTTAAACCATAGATCTACATATATATGCTTGAATAAATTACTTACTCTCTTAGTAATTGATTTCCTCTTGGTTTCTCCTTGGATCTTTGGCCACACAACCTTGATCTACACTCCTTTGTAGGTGCCTTGATATTAGAACAAGGATACCTAAGTTAAACCTTGAATTCCCAAATAAACCTTAAGGAATTTACTAAGGTATTATGTATATAATTATATAAAAGATTAGGATTTACCTTGATGACTCAAAATGGAGTTCAAGAACAATTATTTTCGGCCTTGACAAGGAGAAGGAATCAATTAGCTCTTGAAGAGATCTAAGCTTATAACTTAAATAACTCTTGTAAACCTTAAAAATCAAAGATTTACCTTAGGGAATTTGGTGTAGGCTCACGCCTTGAATGAGTAGGGTGAATACCTTGTCAAACCATGGAGAAATTGAAGTTAATGGAGAGAGAAAGCAAGAAATCGCCATGCTTATCTTGAAGAAGATGGTTTTAAGGCATTTTTCTTACCTTAAGCCTTCAAGAACCTTTCTTAAGTGTTCCCTTTGATTAGCCACGAAATTCCTAGCTTGATGATGATTGATGTTGATCTAGATCAATGGGAATGATTAGAAGAACTTCCTTGGAGCAAAGAACCGAAAATAAGCTAAAAATGGTGTTAAAGTATAACTAGAATAACTTAAGGTTTGAGAGCTCTTACCAATGGAAGCTTGAAGGCCTGGAAGGGGAGGGCTGGTGTGAATGAAGGCTGGGAAATGGGACAGAAATCTCCAGCTGGAAGAGGAGAAGAGACAAGCTTCACAAGTTGTCAAGGATTGGTGAAAAAAGACATTTTAGTCAAAGGAGTGGGTTAGTCAAGGCTTCAATCAGGGATGATATTTGTTGACAATGGAGGCCAGGAGACATGGAAAACCGGCCATATCATGTGGGGGCAGCCAGGTTTGAAATTGTAACAAGTTAAGGTAAGAAAATAATGTTAAACCTTGAAAATGTGGTATTTTTGTGGTCCAGGTCGGCAGCACTAGATGGGGTGAGTCACCCTTGTTCTTTCCTGATTATTATAGTTAACTTAGGTCCTTTGATGTCCTAAATTCGTAGCTAATAATTTGTACAAGTTAATGTGTAAAACGCGACTTTTCGGTACCCGAAAAGTGCGTTTTTGTGCTCTAAGAAATTTTGGGAAATAATTTGTCTTTATGAGTTCCAAGTGTTTATAAACATTTATTATAGTAAATAATGATATATTAAGGTGTTACATTGAGTTATATGGGTTACATCAACTCATGACATAATTCGGCTATCGGGACACTCCCGAGGCAAAAAGGAGCGTTAAGGAATTCCCCGAGGATTTTGTTGAATTTGAGAAACTAGCTCGTGGGTTCTCTTTAGAATGATTATTAATGTGTTAGGAACTCTAGGAATGAATTATATAGGAGTTCGTGCCCTCGGCACCTCTCCGGGCTTTTCGTGCTTTAAGGGGCGTGCGTGAGCACTCCCGAGCGTTTTGCGTTTTTGACTAAATATAGCCTAGGGATATGTTTGTAATCATATAATGAGGGTATGACCATTTGGTTTGAGTTTTAGAAGGTCATACAAGGTCATGCTTAATCATGTTTCTAAGGCTTTTAGCGTTTATGGTGAAACGACTATTTTTACGTACGTTTTCATGCATGTGTTTGCATGCGTACGTGAAATGGTTTATATTTGGATTATTTTCCATTAAATAATGGTTTTATAATGTTAATTAGATTTGGGGTATTTCAATCTACCCCCCTTAAAAAGGACTTCGCCCCGAAGTCTCATATCTAAATTTATAAGGTTGTGGGGGAAACAAGTTCCGTTAAGTATCCACAACCCAATTTAGTTTTTAGGGATCAAGTCCCAAGTCTCTATATTCCTAAGTTCATAGTGTACATCAAACACAACAGGAATACTTTGGAAGGTCATATCATATACCTACAATGTAGTGCAATGTAGTAACACAATCACTTTCATTCAAATAGTGCAGCGTAGTGCACATAATCTTTCCATTGTAGTGTAACGAAGTACACATCAGCAAGTAGAAGTACAAGGTACATTCAAATACAGTGTTACACAAGAACACATACAAGACAAAGTGTCACAGAAATGCACCAAAGTGCAACAAATGCACACTAAACTCACAAACGAAAAAGGCTCTACCCCCCTAAAAAAGGGGTACGCCCACGTACCCTAGACTAAGTGTCTAGTCGGTAAATAATGAGGGAAACTTTGCTCGCATATCCGCTTCTAATTCCCATGTGGCCTCTTCAACATCATGGTTCGACCAAAGAACCTTTACGAGGCTCACAGTCTTGTTTCGAGTATCTCGTGTCTTTCTATCTAAGATTCATTGCGGTGTTTCCACGTACCGCATTGTTGGTTCTAATGATAGTGTCTCTGGTTGTAGAACATGAGAAGGATGAGGCATGTATTTCTTAAGCTGAGACACGTGAAAAACGTTGTGTACTTTGCCCAACTCTGCTGGCAAATCAAGTCGATATGCCACAAGGCCCACCCGCTCTGTGATAGTGTAGGGTCCTACAAATTTCAGACTTAGCTTGCCCTTCTGTCCAAATCTGAATACACCCTTCATTGGTGATACTCGTAGAAATACTTGGTCGCCAACTGCGAACTCAAGGTCTCGTCTCTCATCAGCATACGATTTCTGTCTGTCTTGTGCTTTCATATTATTTCTGATCTGTTGTACTTCTGCCTGAACTTGCTCTAAGTACTCAGGCCCAATGATGACGGTCTCACTAGACTCGTCCCAGCACAATGGTGTGCGGCATGGTCTGCCATATAATGCTTGAAAAGGTGACATCTGTATAGAGGCGTGATAACTGTTGTTATATGCAAACTCGATAGGTGTAACCTATCTATCCAGCTACCCTGAAATCCAAGGCACATGCTCGTAGCATGTCCTCTAAGGTCTGAATAGTCCTCTCTGATTGACCATCTGTCTGAGGATGAAACGCTGTGCTAAGCTTCAATTCAGTTCCAAGTGCTTCGCGAGTAGCTCGCCAATATGTGAAAGAAATCTGGTATCTCGATCTGAAACAATAGTCTTTGGTACTCCATGATGTCTGATAATCTCTTTCTCAAATAATTCTGCCAACTTTGGCACCTTCCAAGTGTCTTTCATCGGTATAAATCTCGCCACTTTGGTCAGTCGATCAACAACAACCCAAATCATTTAGTCCTCCTCTCGTAGGTGGTAGTCCCACCACGAAGTCCATAGAGATATCATAAAACTTCCATTCTGGAACTGGCATAGACTGCACCATGCCTCCTGGTCGTCTATGTTCGAATTTCACTTTCTGACAAGTGAGACATCGAATCACATATTCTGTCACGTCGCCCTTCATACCACTCCACCAGAAATACCTCTTTAGATCTTTGTACATCTTAGAAGCTCCTGGATGGACAGATGTGGAAGAAGTGTGGGACTCTCGAAGAATATGCTCTTTTATATCTGTGCTGTCTCTGGGAATACACAATCTGCCCTTTAATCTGATCATCATGTAGCTGAACTCATACTTCCCTCCTTCAAATGTACCGTCAGACAACTTCTGACTGATCTCCATCATTCGCTGATCATTCTGCTGTGCGCTACGTATGTCGTCTATAAGACTCGAGCTAGCCACAATGGCATTTAAGGAATGTGCTCGTCGACTCAATGCGTCTGCTACAACATTAGCTTTTCCTTCTTTGTACTGCAAATCGATGTCGTAATCCTTGAGAAATTCAACCCATCTTCGTTGTCTCATGTTTAACTCCTTCTGGGTGAATACATATTTCAAACTTTTGTGATCCGAGTATACGGTCATCTGGACACCATAGGTAGTGGCGCCAGATCTTCAATGCAAAACAATTGCTCCAAGCTCCAAGTCATGTGTGGGATAGTTCTCCTCATGTTTCTTCAGCTGTCGGGAAGCGTAGGCGACTACCTTCCCATTCTGCATGAGTACACACCCTAATCCCCTGCCTGATGCATCACAGTAAACTTCATAACCCTCTGTGCCTTCAGGTATAGTCAAAACTGGTGCTGATGTCAAAGCATCCTTCAAATACTGGAATGAGGTTTCACATTCTGTAGTCCATGTGAATGGTGAGTCCTTCTTCATTAAACTTGTCATAGGTTTTGCTATTTTGGAGAAGTCTCTGACGAACCTTCTGTAGTAACCTGCTAACCCAAGGAAACTCCTGATATCAGTCACTGTCTTTGGTCTGGGCCAGGTGCGAACTGCTTCTATTTTTGCTGGATCCACTGCGATCCCAGCGTCTGAGATAACATGTCCTAGAAAGGAAACTCGATCTAGCCAAAACTCACACTTGGAGAACTTAGCATAAAGCTGGTTCTCCCTTAAGATCTCAAGTACACGTCAGAGGTGACTCTCATGCTCATCCTTAGACTTTGAATAAATTAGGATATCATCGATGAAGACAACTACGGTCTTGTCCAGCTGCTCTCTGAATAATCTGTTCATTAAGTCCATGAAGACTGCCGGTGCGTTTGACAAGCCAAAAGGCATAACTGTAAACTCATAGTGGCCATATCGTGTTCTGAATGCTGTCTTTTCTCTGTCTTGCTCCTGATAGGTATCTGATGGTATCCTGATCTCAAATCGATCTTTGAAAACACTTTTGCTCCTCTTAACTGATCAAACAAATCGTCAATTCGTGGTAGTGGATATTTGTTCTTCACTGACACTGCATTAAGCTCTCTGTAATCGATACATAACCGAAGGCTTCCATCTTTCTTCTTCACAAAAAGAACTGGTGCTCCCCAAGGCGATACGCTAGGTCGTATGTATCCCTTGTCTAATAAATCCTTCAACTGTTCCTTCAACTCAGCCATCTCTGCTGGTGCCATACGGTACGGTGCCTTAGCTATGGGACCGGTACCTGGTAGTAATTCGATGGAGAACTCTACCTCTCTGGATGGCGGTCAGCCTGGAAGTTCCTTTGGAAAAATATGAAATTCTGACACACTGGCATATCTGGATCAAAATCTGGGTCGTGCTCTACATCCTGAACATAGCATAAATATACTTCCTTCTGCTTCCTGACTTCTTTGTACATGGACATAGCAGATATCACTTTTATTGATGGTGCTCTAGGGCTCTGGCGGTAAGACACTGTCACTCCTGATGGGCTCTTAAGTAACAGTCTGCGCTCTGCACAAAGGATGCGGCCTCTGTGCCGCCCCAACCAATCCATCCCGGCTATAACGTCGAATCCTAGACCTCTGAACTCAATTAGGTCAATGGGAAATTCCTCCTCCTTAATACGGATAGTGGCTCCTCTATAAAGACGAGTGCAACTGACCTTCTCCTTAGACGGGAGTGCCACCTTAAAATCAGGTAACTCTACAGCGTCTAGCCCCAACTTCCCCGCAAGCGAAGGTGAAACGAAAGTATGTGAGGCTCCGGAGTCGAACAGTACTGATGCACCACTCCGTTGACAGGAAAGGTACCAGTGAGGATCGTGCCGCCCTTGCTGGCCTCCTCCTCAGTAAGTATACTTAAGGCACCTTCCGTCTCCTTAGCACAACCTAACAACAGAATCTGGGTAAGTACTTTGACATATGATGGAGGTCGAAAGACATTCACTTTTCATAACAATAATGCTTCATTGATGAGATGATCTTCTTTCAGATGTCTAAAGACAATTACAATGCTAGTTTTCTAAAAGTCAAACTTAATCTTCCTGGTTTCATGTGGGTGGCGTTTATCACTGTCGAAGGTGCTGATTTTAATCCTTTTAATTCCATGGTATAGCAATCTTGACTTTCCACCCATTATTAAAACATCTCCTGACTTCAATATGATTTTCTTTATAAGGTCCACACGCTTCTGCTCGCCATAAAGGAACTCTGCGTCATCTCCAATTGACAAAGACAATACTGGTATCCCCTGTTCGAGGGACCCTTGTGTTTCATCCTTGTCCTGGTGTAGTCCTAAGCGGCCTCCTTCTTCATAGAAGTTGATGATACATAGATCAGCCCTTAGATTGGGAACTGGATCTTCTTCTAGCTGTTGAGCTGTATTAACTGCTTGTTCCACAATTTGTAAAAATTCTTCTGGGATTTTTGGTATTTGTTCTCCATTTCCATTTCTTGTATCCTGATAGGTCTTTGAGTAAGGATTCCAATCCTTTCCTAAGCACATCATTTTCAGCTTCATTTTTGATCCTCCTGGAAATTCGGGAGTGTAGAACCCTCCTGGTCCTGCTCCCAGTTCTTGACATCTTCTGATGATTGCAATTTGTGTTTCCGGCGTTAGGTATCCTTTGAGTAGTATTAACCTGGTTGGATAACCTTACATTGTTCGTTCGCTGGTTCTTGTGCTTTGATAATGTTTTCTTCCAGGGAGGGGCGGTGAGGGGATAGGAAAGCATATCTTATAGCTTCCTACGTGGTTTAAAATTCTACTAGTGAGTCTTATTAGTTCTTTCCTACTCAATTAGGCACTTAAGGCATGCAAGCACTCATTCACAACATTCACTGCTCAATGACATGTTCGTATGGGTTTAGAATACCTGGGTTGGTAGAAGTACCAGCTTCATCTGAGCGGTCCAACATGCAGGGCGGGTCCCGATGCTGGGCCTTTGCCCTTATTCCCTGAGCTTGGTTTGTTGGTGGAGGGCGAGTATCGCTGGCTCCATTCTTATGGCCGGTGTTTGCCTTTGCTCCCGGGGGTAGTTCCTGCTCTCCGGGTTTTAATGCACTCGAAGGCTCGGTGTCCCCATATCTGACAGTGGCGGCACTGGACTTTCTCCCTTTGGCAGTCCACGCCGGGGTGATCCTTTCCACATTGTCTACAGTTGAAGTGGCGGACAAACCTCTGGCCCGTGTTTGAGCCATGTCCAGAACCTATACAATCGAGGTCAATTATATATTCCAACGGTACTGAAGTAATCACATAAGTTTCAAATTTAACTGCTTGGTTAGAGTGCCTACCCTTAGATGGGTAGGTTTTCTGTGAGTTTGCTGCTCCGTAGGTTCCTGACTGGGGGTTCCCAGTAGTCTGGTTCCCCTTCCCTTGATATGACCCCTGGCCTTTTTGAAAGGGTTTGTTCCTTCTGTTGGAGTTTCCTTGCTTGGCATCTTGCCAGGTCCGTCCTTCTCTTTTGGGAGCTCAAAGCATCCCTTCTTTGCATGTGATCTCCACAACGGAGGCAGCATGGTAACATTCCTGAAATCTCAAGGTATCAGTTTCCAAATCTCCCATGACGGGTATAGTAGGTAATAAAATTCCAACTGGTTTTATTTCTCCTGTTTTACCTGTAAGCTGGTGGGAATGATTGGTCCCATCCCAAACTGGAGCCGAGGACTCAGTCCCCCATAGAACCGGTCGACCAAAACCTGGTCCGAGTATCCTAATCCGGGTACGTAGTAGTGGAGTAGTGAAGTAAACTTCGCAATATTCATCCACGGTCATCTTTCCAGTCTGTTCCAGCGCATCAAACTCCCTAGTCTTCACCATCCTGGTGTGGGCCGGGTAGTACTTGCCCCTAAGAGTGCGGTGTGAGGCTCCCCAAGTGAAAGCTGGATCGTCCAGGTGGTCGGCCTTAACCATATTCCACCAATCCCTTGCTGCATCCTTCAAAGGCAGCGAGCCTACCTTCCCTAGCTGGGACGGAGTGTCTCAAATGCTGTTTCCATCTCCATGATATAAGTCTCCAAGTGTGCAGGGTCAGTCTGTCCCTTGAATGCAGTTGGCCTGAGATCAGCCAAACTCTTCACCCAATCCTTCTCTCTGGGTGGTGGTGGTGGAGGTGCTGCTGCTGCTGCGCAACTCCCGCTTGTGCAAATGCTTGAGCTATCAAAGTAGCAATATCTGCCAGCCTGACAGGCGACTCCTCAGCTGTCTGTCCGCGGCGTCCACCTCTTCCTGACATCTGCAGGATGTTGATGTATATTAGATACTGTGGTCACAATCTTGGTCTTGGATAGTAGTCTAAGTAAAACTAACTTAAACTCTTTCTATACTATCTCTCAACCCGTAACCTAAAGTTTTAGGAATCCTAATCTCGGTGTATCCTTGTATCCAGAGCGTAACTATGCTCTAATACCACTTTTTGTAACACCCCAACCCGAAATCTAATAACCTGAACGACGATTGCTCCCAAATAAACTTAAACTGCAGCGGAAATAATTACAATAACTGGGCGGTATTACAATGCCGTTAGTCACCCTTGTGACTAACAAGGCTAACTCCAAATACAAATCTCAAAAGTCACGGTCCGAATACGAATACAATCCGAGATACTAGGAATCAAACTCAAAGGTACAATAATTAAGTAAAACAAATAACTAGTAATAAACTCCCATGGCTTGAACTACCCCACCTACACTCGGTGTGGTAATATCTGCAACTTCAGGTACCTGAAAAATGGGGGTGCCCCCAAAGGGGCTCAGCAAACAATGCTGGTATGGAAAACGTGCAGCCCATCGGCTACGGGCCACACCAACTACTTTGTCGAATACATGCAGTTCATTTTTGTAAAGCTGTAAACAAGCATATGATAATAACAAGTATCCATACAAGGACAACAATGTCACATAAACAAGACTTCAGAAGGTCAAGTTAGATGAACTGTAATCATTTGATAATAGTCGGGTCCACACATGGGACTGACAGTGTATAAGAGTATGTCAATATAGTGAAGGTATAGTGACCTCGTTAAAGAAAGGTGGGTAATTAGTCCCTCAGAAGATAACGTAGTTAACTCCTGTACTTAAAAGGTGGGAATCGAACCCTCGAGGAATGAAGTCTTCCTCCCCACTTGAACTGTTCCGGTACGCGCGGTGAGTGACAAGTGCACCCAAAACTCCCGTCGCGACGTAAATTGAATAGGAGACGACCTGAGACAGGTACAACTCCTGTAGCATGCATGGCCAGATCCAACTGGGCTCCTCGTTCTCGTAGTATAGAATTGTTAGGTGTCATACAAGGACGTTAATCAAGAACACAATGTGTATTGTGTTATCACGTTTAGGATAACGACTTTGTTATAAAGTGAAGTTAGTGAGACTTGAGTACAAGTTCTCGGTATAAAAAGCGCAGGTATTTAATCCACTGGTATGTAGTGTTGTATGCGTGGGACATACACGTGTAGTTAGCATCATTCAGCACATAAAATAATACAACAGTGCACAAGAGTAAACAACATTTTACATTAATTATCTTGGTCGTTATTCCAAACAACAGATAGCACACAAGCCGGTGTAATCCGGTAGCAAACAGGTTGCAAGAATCCCATACCGTTCACCGTAGATTGCAGTTGAATATATCCTGGTCAACGTCTGGTCAAGTTTTGTCCTATATTAGGATTAACTGAGAGGGTTAATTTATGTTACCCTTGTATAATAATGTTATTGGATCATTTAACGATTTCGTATTTGTTATTTCATGTGAGGTTTATTTCTTCATACTTAGATAGTTTCTTTAACCTCTTAACCTCACTGATAATTAAGGTGTTTATATACATTCTAATTTATATAGTTTTAATGAACAATTTATATTGTGTGGTAATTCCTTTTAATTACCTTATGATTTAATGCGTCACTTGATTTATTTATAAATCCTTTAATGTACATATATGTATATATTCATGGGAAATTTCATGATATACCCCCGAGGTTTGAGCGAATTTTACGAGATACCCCTGAGGTTTCATTTTCATTACGAGATACCCCTGAGGTTTCATTTTTTTTACGATATACCCCTGAGGTTTCATTTTCATTACGATATACCCCTAAGGTTTCAATTTTATTACGAGACGCCCCTCAGTTCAGATTCTAATATATTATATTTTTCATATCCTCATTTTACCCACACCCCATATGCCCCGTAACATGGATTTATGGTTAAATTTTTTTAAAATTTAAAATATGAACAAAATGCACAGAAAAATTAAAGATCAATTTAAATTTGAATTCAATTTTAAAAACAAAAATAAATTTAAAAAATTAAACTCTTAAAAAGTTTAAAATTAATAGAAATGACCAAACAACAAAAAAATAAAATATCTTTAAAAACCTTATATTGTTACATAATTTGAAAACTATTATAGCAATTATATTTAAAGAACAAAAAAATAATTTTTATACTTTATTTTTCTAATTTAAAATAATGATTTTTTCTATGTATTATATGAAATTATTAATATTCTTCATATTATTGTTATACTTTTTACAATATTAATACATATCGTAACTCCTTAACAAGTTATGTTTATTTTTCAAAATAATTTACTTTTCATTTTTTAGTCATTTCTATCTATTTTTTTGTTTTATGTTTATTTAATTATATTCATTTTTTAATATTGATTTCAAATTTTATATGAAATTTAATTTATATGAGCATTTTATTTAAGTTTCAAATTCAAACAAAACTTTGACCATATATCCCTTGGATTATTGCGGGGCATATGATTTTGAGCCGCCACTATAATAGTTTTTAAATTATGTAACAATATAAGTTTTTTAAATAGATTATTTTTTGTTGGTTAGTCATTTCTATTTATTTTAAACCTTTCATGATTCTAATTTTTTAATTTGTTTTTATACTTTTATTTATGTTTTTTAAATTGAAATACACTTTTAATTGATCTTTAGTTTTTATGTGCATTTTGTTCATATTTTAAATTTTTAAAAAGTTTGACCATAAATCCATGTTGCGGCGCATATGGGGTGAGGGTAAAATGAGGATATGAAAAATATAATATATTAGAATCTGAACTGAGGGGCATCTCGTAATAAAATTGAAACCTCAGGGGTATATCGTAATGAAAATGAAACCTCAGGGGTATATCATAAAAAAAAATGAAACTTCGGGGGTATCTCGTAATGAAAATGAAACCTCGGGGGTATCTCGTAAAATTCGCTCAAACCTCGGGGGTATATCGTGAAATTTCCCTATATTCATTCATGTACTATTTATGTTACATATTTTTAATTATCTAGACAACATAATAACTTATAATTCCTCAACTATATTTATATGCCACACATGGACATAATATTCTTATAGTTTTTATTATTCCCCTTTTTAACCATAAATAATATTTATTGATTACCTTTAAATTCCTTATAACTATATAAGCCATAGTTTTAATTCCATGATCCCATAAATCAAAAACTCTTTTTTTTAATTCCTTCAAATATCCACATAGGACCTATATTTATTTAAATCTAAATTCTTACACTTATATTTCGGTTATTTACATAACAATCATAATAATTCATAAACTTTACATTTAAACTCTAATCTCATTATATTATATAGTTTTAATTCTTTATTTAATTATATTACAAAACCACCTTTAATAATTTTGGTATATAACCTTTGAATAATATAACTTTCGAAAATTACAACTTAGCCCCTCAAACTTTCGGCTTTAATATATTCTTTCCTTTATTTACATTTTCACCCCAACACTTTATAATAGTTACTTAATAACTTATAAACTATAGTTTAAATATTTAATTCCTCAAAATTTCGGAAGTGAACTTAATAATTCTCTTAATTATGTATTCGCCCCATATTAATCTCCAAATTTTCATAATGACTTTTATAAATTACATAATTGCCCAAAACTTAATAAATTGTTATTTTAACTTCTAAACACCTATTTAATTCACCCAAAATTCATAATATCAATTCCTACCTTATATTATATCATTATTATGTCAATGACACTTAATAATTTTGGCTATTTACTATATATTCCCATAACTTCTAAAAATTATATTTTTACCACATAACTTTTTAAACTAGTCATTTAAACACTAGTAATTATTTTCAACTTACCCAAAATTCATAATATAAGTTTATACTTTCCATTATATCAAAATTCACCTAATCTAATATATATCTCACGGCTTTAATTTAATTTGCCCACCAAGTTTTGGTAAATTACATATTTTACCCTTAAACTTATAAACTTAATATCTCATGTATTAAAATACCTAATTAACTTACCCAAATATTTTATAACATCTTAATACATAGTATTAAGCTATAATACACCAAATTAATCCTTATATTTTCAGCAATTATATTTTTAGCCAATTAATTACCTTAAAACTCCTTAAATCAATTTTAAACCTTAATTCCATCTTTAATTTATCAAAACACATAATTAAATTCTCCTTAATTTCGGCTTTAATTTTATAAGATGATAAATAATGATTTAATGTTATAAAACATAGTTTAAACCATAGATCTACATATATATGCTTGAATAAATTACTTACTCTCTTAGTAATTGATTTCCTCTTGGTTTCTCCTTGGATCTTTGGCCACACAACCTTGATCTACACTCCTTTGTAGGTGTCTTGAATATTAGAACAAGGATACCTCAAGTTAAACCTTGAATTCCCAAATAAACCTTAAGGAATTTACAAAGGTATTATGTATATAATTTATATAAAAGATTAGGATTTACCTTGATGACTCAAAATGGAGTTCAAGAACAATGTATTTTCGGCCTTGACAAGGAGAAGAGAAATCAATTAGCTCTTGAAGATATCTAAGCTTATAACTTAGAAATAACTCTTGTAAACCTTAAAAATCAAAGATTTACCTTAGGGAATTTGGTGTAGGCTTACGCCTAGAATGAGTAGGGATGAACACCTTGTCAAACCATGGAGAAATTGAAGTTAATGGAGAGAAGAAAGCAAGACAATTTCGTCCATGAACTTGTCTTGGAAGAAAATGAGGTTTTAAGGTATTTTTTCTTACCTTAAGCCTTCAAGAACCTTTCTTAAGTGTTCCCTCTGATTAGCCACGAAATTCCTAGCTTGAGTGATGATTGATGTTGATCTAGATCAATGGAATGGATTAGAAGAACTTCCTTGGAGCAAAGAACCGAAAATAAGCTAAAAATGGTGTTAAAGTATAACTAGAATAACTTAAGGTTTGAGAGCACTTACCAATGGAAGCTTGAAGGTCTGGAAGGGGAGGGTGCTGGCGTGAATGAAGGCTGGGAAATGGGACAGAAATCGCCAGCTAGAAGAGGAGAAGAGACAAGCTTCACAAGTTGTCAAGGATTAGGTGAAAAGAAGACATTTTAGTCAAAAGGAGATGTAGGTTAGTCAAGGCTTCAATAAGGGCTGATATTTGTTGACAATGGAGGCCAGAAGACATGGAAAAACCGTCCATATCATGTGGGGGCAGCCAGGTTTGAAATTGTAACAAGATAAGGTAAGGAAATAATGTTAAACCTTGAAAATGTGGTATTTTTGTGGTCCAGGTCGGCAGCACTAGATGGGGTGAGTCACCCTTGTTCTTTACTGATTATTATAGTTAACTTAGGTCCTTATTATGTCCTAAATTCGTAGCTAACAATTTGTACAAGTTAAATGTGTAAAACGCGACTTTTCGGTACCCGAAAGGTGCGTTTTTGTGCTCTAAGGAAATTTTGGGAAATGATTTGTCTTTATGAGTCCCAAGTGTTTATAAACATTTATTATAGTAAATAATGATATATTAAGGTGTTAAATTGAGTTATATGGAGTTACATCAACTCATGACATAATTCCCGAGCTATCGGGACACTCCCGAGGCAAAAAGGAGCGTTAAGAAATTCACCCGAGCACTTTGTTGAATTTTGGGAAACTAGCTCATGGGTTCTCTTTAGAATGATTATTAATGGTGTTAGGAACTCTAGGAATGAATTATATAGGAGTTCGTGCCGCCTCGGCACCTCTCCGGGCTTTTCATGCTTTAAGGGGCGTGCGTGAGCACTCCCGAGCGTGCGTGAGCACTCCTTGACTAAATATAGCCTAGGGAATATGTTTGTATAATCATATAATGAGGGTATGACCATTTGGTTTGAGTTTTAGAAGGTCATACAAGGTCATGCTTAATCACTTGTTTCTAAGGCATTTTAGCGTTTATGGTGAAACGATTATTTTTACGTACCGTTTTCATGCATGTGTTTGCATGCGTACGTGAAATGGTTTATATTTGGATTATTTTCCATTAAATAATGGTTTTAATGTTAATTAGATTTGGGGTATTTCATGGAATGAGATCGGGGGTTGAAAATTTTGGAAGGATTAACAAATGAGAAGACTTTAAGCTAACTGAAACGAGAATGAATTTTGAATTTATTGCTTTTTCTCTTATTTTTTTGGGTAAAGTTTTTTAATGAAATTAGGGGTGGTTTGGGATAGGCTTTTAAAGTTTGGAAGGTATTGTTCCCCACCAAGCAAATAGAAATGAGCTAGTTGTGGGGTACCCTCAAAGGCTTAAAAGATTTTCAACGTTTTGGATGGTATTGTTCCCTACCAAGCAAATAGAAATGAGCTAGTTGTGGGGTACCTTCCAAGACTTTGATCAAAAAGTAAAGGGGTGACCTAAAAGGCTGTCTAGGGCTTACATAATAATCAAATGTGCAAAGTAATGAATTAAAGGAATGCGATGAAACTGTAACGCACCAACATATATACATACAACAAAAAGAAGGAGAATATAATCAGAGAGCAGACCGCATGATGGATAACAAGTCAAGAATTTTAACAGAGTCAGACCCAGTTTGACGTGTCTGTAACCAGGTGAATATCCTAAGCAGGAAACCCAACCGAATAAGAAATAACCCCAAGCTAACTCATACATCAGTTTAACAGTTAGTTGTCTTTCATTTATCCCGATCGATTGAATCATCAAAGCAATGCGGAGGCCAACAGAACTAGTTCCTATGTTCTCCAAGTTTGGTATCCTCACGTATAAAACAAAGCCAGAGAAAGGAAATAAAACTGCAAGGACAAAGTGCAGCAGTAAGCTAAAATTCAGAGGCTAAGCAATTGTCCAACATCATCCACTCGAAATCTACTATTGGTTCCTAGCGCCTCACTTGAACAGATTACAACATGCTAACTAGTTTCCTATTTTATACTCTGCTGCTTATTTACCAGTGTGGAGCAAAACAATATTGTCCTCTTCCATTCGTTACTGATAAGTGGATAAACAACCTTTTCCGCAAGCACACATCATGGACAACAACAAAAAGGGTTAATCATACCATGAAACTAACAAGTTAGAGCTTAATACCGAGAGGGAGCACACGAATCTCCTGCAAATAATGCAATAAGCCTCAAAGCAAACAATAAAGACAGTAGTTATACATGACAGGTTATCGATCCCAAAAAAGAACACGTAACAAAGTCCGGTAACTATTGAAACAAGGCAGGAGGAGGATTGATCCGATATAACCCATGTATGATAGAGTCTCAACGAGGAGTCAAACTAACAACGGCCTTATCAAACCAAATATGTAAACCAAGAATCCAAAGTGCACAGGGGGTATTCTGCTCTTACACAAACCCAGAGTAAAAGTAATAAACAGATCACCAGAAGTTAGCGCAAGCAATAGAGGGAGAAGAAGTCACGACTGGAAGTGACCAATTTGTCCAATATTTGAATGAAATAAACAGGAATGCGACTGGAGATGGACCAGTTCATTATGTTACAGAATATAAAATGAAAACCCACATAAAATCCAGTTTCCGACGCCAACAATAGGCGACGCTCAACCCAGCGAGACTCTAATGGTATGATCATATCAGAAATCACGCGAGAATGCCCCGAATAAATAGAACTCGAACTCAAAGTCCGATGCGCCATGTTCATGGACTTCAAGGTCCATACCAGGCCAAATGGTTACAGCTCATAAAAAAAAGTACAATAGAAGACTACATGGGTGCGCATTTACAAACCAACGCTAGGGAAAACGCCATGCATGCGCCCGAAAGCGGACCGGAAACTCTCGAAATAGATGTTCAAGGTTTCGGCTTTGGGTTTAATGAAATTAGACAGTTGAAAGAGCAGAATGATTAGGAAACGACTCAACAAAATGAGATTAAGCGTAAGAGGAGCATTAGCGGAGGGGAAGCAAAACCAAAACCGTGTGTAGCCAAAAGCCGATATCACTTACTCTACTAAATAGGAACGGGGACGAGATCGAAGTTAGTTTCCTGGTGGCCAAAATGGTATTAATGGTAGTTTCGGGTAGAGAGTGAAAGGTAGGGATGATGCGGGTTCAAGATGAGGGTTGGGGACGATGATCGGAGTCTCGGGCTACCGTGGACTTGTCGATGGCTGCGAATTTTGGACGTGGGGCGTGGTGTTAATGGCGATGGCGGATTTCAGTCGTATGGGTGTGGAGGTAATGATTCGAAGGTAGAGGATGGTTTTCGCCGTCGATTCTCTCTGGAAGGATGAAGGTGAGATCGATGTCGAAGGGAGTTCAAAGATGGCGACCGGAAAAAGAATGGGGCGTTGATGGAGGTTTTTGAAGATGAAGAAGTGTTTCGGAGGTGGTCAAGAAATTCGCCATGGCCATCGTTCCCACTTCTTCCGGTTTTGAATACTGAGGAACAAAATCGAGAGAGTGTTGGGGGGAGTAATTGGTTCTTTCGAAAACAAAGCCCCATACTGCATTGTTTTTTATCGGCTCTCTAAAAAAAACATGCCCCATACCGTAGTGTTTTGTGTTATGGGCTTTATGTGGGATTCAAAAAGAAATGGGCTGATTATAAAGTGGGGCATATTTGAGATACTTGGGCTAAAACGGGTCCAAACTAGAGTGGGATGCATCAGGTCCAAAAATCAGATGCTACACAAAAGGAGAAAGGAGTGTCTACCGAGTTTCGAACTCGAGACCTCCGCCCTCCTCCCTCACACGCTCTACCGGTTGAGCTACGACGACTTTCGATATATGCTAGCAGAGAAAAAACAAAATTCATGTCGCGTGTTGAGGTAAATAAAGAAGACGCTTGTGGCCTATACTAGGAATCGAACCCGAGACCTGCAGGTTGCGTGATGGGTACCTTAACCAATTGAGCCAGGCCAAATTTCAGTATATCCACGGGAGAAGTATTATGAGAACTCTAATGTCGACAAGATAACTCTTCTAAAAAGCTACGAATCCAAGAGAAAGTATGCGACGAGATATGAGGAGATTAATCTAAAGGCATGAAATTATGGAATACAATTAAAAAATAAGACCCAAAACGTAATGAGATATAAAATAAAAGGAAAGCATAAGTACATGAAATAATGAAAATTAATGCACGTAATGAAGATAAAACACTTAAAATAATTGGAAAATAATAGTAGTAAAAGGACACACGAAATAATAAAAACGGAGACGATAAAACGGAGAAAGCTAAAAGGAAGTAACAAATAATAATAGAAGTATAAATCGATCGAGTACATAAAATAATACAAGGTAATAACAAAACCGTGAAATATTTTAAAACAAAAGCAATAAAATAAGTATACAAAATGAAGTCATTTTAAAAACAGATTACAATAAAATAAATAAATAATATAAAATAAAATAAAATTAATAAAATAATATAAAAAAAGGCTCGTGCTCCTTTTCCATAGGAATGTGAGATTTTAAATGTCGGAGAAAAAGAAATTCCTTTAGTTGAAAACGGGGACGACCACCTTGTTTCTAGAAGCATGTTTATTCTTGTATTTTGGTTTTAATATAAAACGGGTGAGAATTTTTGGTGTCTACAATTATGTGTTATAGATTGTATAATTTTATTATTTAATTTCCTCTTTAGTAACGTCTATTAATTTGTTATTTCATGTAACAAACTTTAGGTTATACGACCCAATATTTATTAAGTCTCCTTTCATTAAACGTATCGGTGAATTATCATTATTCGCCTAAGTAGGAGTATTGTATATTTATTTAATTATTTAATTTCATCTCTAATTATATTCTTTTATTTTGTTATTTTATGTGAGGTTTATTAACCTCTTCAATTCTTACGTTTGTTTTAAATTTAACCTCTAAAGTGCATGAATTAAATAGTTCATCTCAATAACATTATGAACCTTAATTAATTATTTTAACTTATTTAATTATTTAATTAAACTTTATTTATTTATTAAATCTTAGGGATATTTCAATGATTACTCTAAACATGTACCGGGCTAACAGGGTAAAATAGGATTATGAAAGTACCTTAGGTACAAGAATACCAACGGGGTTCTTGGTCGCGCATTTTGGTGCACCGAGTGGATGGCGACTAACAGGTCTACTCAGACATTGGTATTGGTGTTGGTGCTGGTATTGGCACTGGTAGTGGTATTGGTATGATGAGTGGATGGCGACTAACAGGTCTACTCAGACATTGGTATTGGTGTTGGTGCTGGTATTGGCAATGGTAGTGGTATTGGTATGACGAGTGGATGATGACTCAACATTGGTAATGGTATGATGAGCGGATGACGACTAACTGGTCCGCTCAGATGTTGGTATGATTTATGATGATATGATTCAACGAGGCCGATGTGCTCGTTGACATGATAAGAGTCACTGCCCAGGTTGACCCACCTTCGAATAGGGTACATGTCACTTCCTAACACGTGACACGAGTGAAATTATGTGAGGACACACGTGATGGGAAATTGAAGGATCTCTTACTAAAGCTAACAATTGCCAGATGACACTAACAATGACTGACTTGTTTCAACTTTATGTGTGAAACTTGATTATGATTAATGTCTTGCTTATGCTATGTCTTGTTATGTTATATGATATGTTTTGTTGCTATGTTTAATTTATTATGTTGAGCATGTTTGTTATATACTTATAAATCGGAATTTGCATGAAATGAACCTGCATGCTCACTTGGCAAATACCTAAGTTAATTATGAGATTTCAGGAAGATTGCATGATGACATACTCAGTAGCTGGGCTGACCCCTCTAGCAATTTTTTTTTTCAGGTGTGTAGATTGGAAATTCAAAGACGAAGAGCGGGCTGGGGTAGACTGATGTTTTAGGTTCTAGTAAAATTTGGGCTAAGCCCTGAGTAGTAGGTTTGCTCACAGTTATAGTTAAGATTTGAATGAAACTATTATCAGGTAAGTTATCTCTGTCATCACAGCGTTTTGGTCGGTTGTTGATTTTTTTTGGTTTTGGTTTTGGAGGCCTTGTCACGTGCGTTGGGCACGTGGCGGCAGTAACATCTCTTTTTGGCGCATGTGTATATATGTCAGATGATGTTTAGGTATTAATCATGTTTATGAGAAAGGGATGTTACGAATCAGGTTATAGGGTTTTAGGTACTCACATTTTCTTTCTGTTTCCTAAAAATAGGAAAAAGTCTTGTTGTACTAGTTGGAGAGCACATTCCAAGTTTTGGTAATGTGGCTTTGTAGGCCTTGCCCATAAGGAGCTTTGTCAAGATATCGGTTAACTGTCGTGATCCTGGTATGTACTGAACTTGGATGAGGCCTCCTTGAAGCTATTCCCAAACGAAATGACAATCCAGCTCAATATGTTTCATTCTCTTATGCGAGACTAGATTATTGACAATAAGTATTGTTGATATGTTCTCGCACTTCAGAGGCACTGGTCTAATCTCATCGACTTCAAGGTCTGCAAGGAGGTGTGTCAACTAGCTTAATCCAATAGTAATTTGTCGCAATATTCCATAAAGGAAAGAAGAGCCAACACTCAGGTTTTGAAAAACAAATCCAATTTTGGAGGAAATGGAACACTTTGTTAATATTTAGGTGAATCTCTATCAAAGTCCCTTCTTCATAGACCATCAACTAGATGAAAGATTTACTAAGATGTAGGAATGTTGGCGGGAGATCAGCTGAGAAGGTGTTGAAAAGGAGGAAGAAGATCAATCCAAAGAAGTCATGAGAATTTTCAAAGACCTAGATACTCAACAAGTTTTGAACCAAAGTTTAGTTGGGAGCATAGAGTATCGAGAGATGAGGCTGATTTCCATCCGAAGAAGTAAAATGATAGCAAACAAAAGGATACTTAGACCAGTGAAGCGAAAATGAAGATGGAAGCTAAAGAAACTTTAGAAAGATGATCAAGAAATTAGGGTGCAAAGTTATATATGAGATCTAGACCATAAGGAACTACAAGACAATGTTTCTAGAATCCAGCAAACTTTATTTGCAATGACGCATAACAGAGAAGGAAACGAAGAAGAAAAAGAGAGGTGCAAATATCAGGCCATGCAATGCACATTGAAAATTCCAACAGGGAAAAGAAAGAAGGGGGCCAGTAACTACTTGAAATGGATTAGGAAAACATAAAGTGACAGATATGAAGGAAAAAGGACTAAGAATATGGATACGGATGCGGATTAGGTAATTAAATTTCTAATTAGTGTCCCTCACTATTATGAATATCCACCTTTATGACAAAACTACAAAGAGAAAGTTGGGCCATGTGACTAGAGCAGACTTTTTATATCGCACACTAATTAACTCGGGAAATTCCAAGGATTTTGTTTTCTTCTTTATTCTGATCCTTGCTCTAATCCAACTTCAAAACTCACTTTTAGCTTTACCCAGCAGTAAAAGAAATGAGGCTAGCAAAAGAATGTTCGAGAAATTTATCAAAGGATCTATGAAGAATTTCATTCATAGACTCATAGTGACTTTTTTCTTTTAAACTAGTTTTTTTTTCTTTGTTTCTTGAAAATAATCTTCTAGCGACATTGGCTCAATAAAGTGATTTTTTTCATTCTTGTTTTTTTTCTATCTTTTCTGCATTGAGAACTTGATCAACGTACTATTGTTTGACATATTGTCTCTTATACTTTCTTGTATCCATTTATTAACTTACTTTTTTATAATTACAGTAGTGGGTTGGTTTCAAATCCGCACCATTTATTAAGCATATATACCAGTACTCTTTGCGATTACTGTATACATATGAAGTTTGAAACTACAAAAGGTTAGGCAGCCAGGTATTACTGTCAGTGTCAGTGAGACAATCCTCTTATGTATTAGTTATTTGTGATTATAGTCTTTGTATTTTCTTCATGGATTGAGACCACACGTATTTGTACCGAATTGAGATATTCCCCATGTCCTTTTCGAGAATTAATGAATACATATGACAGATATATTAGTATCAGGGACCATCCAATCCACGGAAATATGGTAAGCCAGTACACATTTAGATTGCCCAAAGTACCATGTCGATCTAAAAGAGGGATGTGCGTGTGTATGTAGTTTGGGAGGGCAGGGGAACAATTATAGGTCTGTGGTGTGGTGGCAGCATACAATTATATGCTGGAACCTACTTAATTAACAAGAGCTTCATTAATTATAATATAACACTTGTTCCATTACCACTTGACATGTGTATTATTGTGTGTCTCTCCTTGATTATCATCCTTAATCCTTATCCATAGACTTTTTTTTGATGTAATTCGTTTGTTTCCCCACCATAGCGTGTTCATATGAATTTCTTTGTAAATCATCGTGAGGGTACTCCCACCACAATAGCCTCTTCACAAAGTTTCGACGGTTTAGGCTATTTCGGTTCCAATATATTGATATGATAGTTTTATTTTTTTGTCAATTAACTGAAGATATTACTTGTTTGTCTTAATTATTAACATTTGAAACTTCTAGCATTTTGATGTTTATGCTAACTTTTTATAGATAAACTAAGTTTTAACGGTACGTTGATCCTATTACTTTCAACATTATACCCAACATTTTTTTATAAATTTCATCAAAAATTTACAACTATTTTCATTACCATTTCAATTTACTACCAAACAAAATTCCAATAAACTGATTCTCATTTACTTTCCCCTCTAATTTCATTTTGTTTCACATTCATTATCATATATCCTCCTTTGACACCCATATATTTCATTAGTGCTATTATTATAACACAATTCAGACCCTAGAATTTAAGTAATAATCTTTTTATTTATATATTATTTTCCAAAACAATAAAACAATAATTATTAAAACTGCAAAGACAACTCAACAATGTAATTAGGATTTTTTTAAAAATTGGCTGAGAATGTATATTTGTTCTACTCGATTATATAAGACTGTAAATACCAACAGATCTATATCTGACAACAATGTTCAATTCACATTATATTGTTTTGTAATGATACCAAGATTTAATTAGGTCAATTATTTGTAAGCTCTCTTTTTTAATGTTTTTGTTACGATTATATAAAAAATGATACTTACATAATGGAGTGATTTTTCTAAAGCAAGATATATAGCATAATAATTACTTTGTTACCATAACTTAGGTCTTATTTTTACAAGTTAGTTGATAGCTAATGTTAGAAGTTAAATAAATTTTATAAAATAGAAATAAATATTTTAAGAGAAAAAAATATTGTGGAAGTTTACTAATTAATGTATGTAAAGGAAAACAAGTGAATTCAAAAAAGATAAATTTATTTTTATAAGTTAGGCAGTGAAAAAAACTAGACCTTAATGAATTATCTAACGTATCGTAGCTTTATTTGGACACCGAAATTGTAGGCTATTGTCAGACTGCCAACCAATTGTTTAATATCTTCAGCAAGGCGGCTCAACATCTCTACTTCCATCCACAACATCTATCCTAGACGGAATTCTGGCATCTACTAGTCGATTCATTGATGTTTCATTTTTTTACACTCCTAGCTAACCATGCCCACTCTCAACAAAAGTCGGGGTCATGAACTCCGGATGTAATGCCGGAACTTGTACTCAAACTTCTTTCCTAATATATATCTTGTTTAAAAAAAAAACATACTAGACAAACTACAAAAAATCATGAACTGTGGCAAAAAAAATGCTACATAAAGTACCATCTTTAAACGATGAATAACTTCTCCCATAAGCAACAAAAATGATCACCAACCAGGCCTTCTTGTTTTTTACACTCTACTTGTCTTGTCTTTTCACCTTCTTTACCAACATTTTGAACTCACCGCCCCCACTCCACTTGGATTGGATGACATTCAAAGAATCAAAACCCACCGATGCTAGCGTCTGTTGAGCTTCAATGGAAGGAGCCTTCTATATATAACTACGTACTAGTATTCTTTAAGAAGTTATATTTCCTTCATACTTGATCTTGACCGAAGGGACGAGAAAAGTATAGCATCCATTAATTTTTGTTTCTCATGAAGTAAAATGGATGTTAACTATGAGCTCTTTCATTTGTGTGTTAAGCATATTGACTCGTCTCTTTAATAGTACTTAATTAGTGGATTTAATTATCAAAAAAAAAAACTTAATTAGTGGATTCAATGGCTAGTGAAAGTCATCATGTAATTTTAATAAGTTATTAGAAAACAATATTTATATAAGCAATTCCAGTCGTTAAATAAACATATTATTATTCTCTATTTTGTTGTAGAAAACTATCGGCTAAATCCAAAACGCTCATCTGAATTGTGATAGAATGATAGAATCCCACTCCACCTTCTAATATGCCTAATTTACCTAAAATAAACACTTCTTATAGACCAACTATTTTCACAGTATCATAAAAAATGTATGGTCAATAAATTTCTATATATATATACTCTCTTTTTAAAATATAAGACTTTTTGAAATTGGGCATAAAAATTGATAAAATGCAGAAGGTAATGATTTTTCCAACTATTATTATAGTTTATTTTCTAAGTAACTAATACCATGTATTCAGAAGGGAGCGGGAGACTAGCTGGTTTACGAGGTCCATCCTGTAAATACGGTGGCCGACAACGAAGCTCATATACACAGTTCATGCCCTGTCAAGTCCACATTGCCCACCCGTTAACCTCCTCCTGTTTGCCAACATTCACACAACCAGTTCCAGGCAGTGACAATTTACAATATCAAAAACCATTATTTTTTGTTGAGTCTTTCGATTCCTAATCCATACAAAAAAATCCTCCTCCTCACCCACCCACCCACCTGACAGTACTTAGGTATGATCTCCCCCACTTACCCACCCTAGCTAGATTCTTCTCTCATTCCATATCCCGCCTTCCTTCTTATTATTATAAATATCCACCTTACACCCTAATTTTTTCCACTACACCAAATCATCCCAACGCACAAACTCACTCAGCCAGTAGTTGCATCCTCCAAACAAAAACTCTCTTCCTGTATGACATATTGGTTACACAAAGTTCTAGGCGCAAAATACTTACTTACTTCTAATAAGTATCAAAAAAAAAAACTTACTTACTTCTAACCCCAATGGCTTTGAAGATCATGAGGCCGAACAAGCTACCACAAGCCGCAGGGCTAAAGCAGATTCTGAAGAAATGCTCAAGCTTCGGAAAGACCACCCAAATAGGAGGAGATGAGCTCCCCGGTGATGTGCCCAAGGGACACTTTGTGGTGTATGTGGGCGAAAGCCGGAGCAGGTTCATCGTGCCCATCTTGTGGCTTGATCATCCTGTGTTCAAGAGGTTGCTTCAGGAAGCTGAGGAAGAGTATGGGTTCAACCACAACATGGGCATCACCATCCCTTGTAAGGAAGTCGCTTTCCGATCTCTAGTACTCGAGCTCTGCAGCTGATTCATTGTCATATGATAGAATAACATAGATGAAGACGACTGAATAGAAGAAATTATTAGATTATAAACATGGATGACCGTATTCATGCAAGGATAATAGCGTGTATAAACATGCCCATAGATTCAGCTCTATGTGTGTGTTTTGCCTATAGAATTGACTCCGTCAGAGCAAGACTCCTAATCCTATATTTTCATGTTTGGTTTGCCCACTGAATCACTGAGGCAACAAAGACAATGTAGAGCTTCCCCAGCCGACTATCTTGTAAGAGGACTTCCTAACTTGGTTCTTCTTGTATCGACAGACTAATTCAATACTATAATACTGTCAAAGCAGAGTGGGAAAGAACTTGATATGTTACAGAGGGAACTGACTGTGTGGTCCTTTGGCATAGACAAAGAGAAAAGATGTGCTCGATAAGAAGAAACGAAACAGGATACGTCAGACAGGTCAAAAGAACAACAAAAGTAGACTAACATTTAAAATCCTGCTTTTGATTTTACCTACATTCTAGACTGTAAATATCTATCGTGATTTTAACTCTACATCGATCATTCTCTACGACTACATGTAATCACAACCCAGACTCCAAATTTATACAACAGAGCAAGTGTAATACAATTCCATCAAAGTTGCCTTCACCTCCACCACAAATATTCACTCACATAATGTAACAGTTCCAGTCAGGCACTTATATCTACAACCCTTGCACTATGAGAATACAACCTCCTAATATGACATCAGCCTAACATTGTGGTCCTGACAATTAGAAGTTGAAGCTTGGTTTCCTCTAAAAAGCTTGTCTTCCCAAACTACTATCAACAGCTTTCTTCCATCCAACCAAAACCAACTTCAGTTCCTCAATATAGATTTCAGGATTCAATTAAGAACCACAAAGCTACAGAAATTTAAGGATAGACAACAGCGAGAGAAAAAAAAAGAGTGCATGTATCATAATGTAAAATCCTCACATGTATTTTATCCACAAAAAAAATAACCATGAGGCCTGAAAACAAATTGAAATGGACCCAACACTGACCTTTCAAATCACGAGACAAATGAAGGAAACAGTGAAGATATATTGTTCACATCAGAAAGGTTCTTCCCCATGTACAAGGATATGGTAACACTTTAAAAGAAATGCAGAAGCGAAGACCGTATGATTCAACTATTGTATTCTATATTATGCTTGCTTCACTTAAAGTCTCATCCACTACCAATGCCATTCTCACATTGCAAGTATGTTCAGAAACTCAAGCACACATAATAAAAGCTAATGCTAAAGCGGAAAACAGACATTTAGGAACTCAGGTTTACATGGATGGTATATTGGATTAACTTGAAGCCTCACCAATGGAAAAAAAGATGCGGCGTTTAATTTCATTATCATTCTATACGGACAGTATGGCAACTTATGAACTCAAGCGTCAGAAGTCAATACGGTGTACTACTTCACACAAATCCTCATTCAACCAAGACAATAAGACATAGATAATCTTCATTCAAGTCGTCTAGGCTATGCCAATATAGTAGACCATGAGCTCAAGCATGAAGGACGATCACGACGTGGAAAATCTATATACACACAAATTCAGAAAAAAAAAGGACAATCTCTGATCGCAGTGGGATTCGATTGTATTCTATATTATGCTTGCTTCACTTAAAGTCTCATCCACTACCAATGCCATTCTCACATTGCAAGTATGTTCAGAAACTCAAGCACACATAATAAAAGCTACTGCTAAAGCGGAAAACAGACATTTAGGAACTCAGGTTTACATGGATGGGATATTGGATTAACATAAAGCCTCATCAATAGAAAAAAGATGCGGCGATTAATTTCAGTATCATTCTATACGGACAGTATGGCAACTTATGAACTCAAGCGTCAGAAGTCAATACGGTGTACTACTTCACACGAACCCTCATTCAACCAAGACAATATGACATAGATAATCTTCATTCATGTCGTCTAGGCTATGCCAATATAGTAGACCATGAGCTCAAGCATGAAGGACGATCACGACGTGGAAAATCTATATACACAAATTCAGAAAAAGAAAAAAGACAATCTCTGATCGCAGTGGGATTCGAACCCACGACCTTTAGATTCGGAATCTAACGCGATATCCAACTTCGCTATGCGACCACCAACATTAAAAGAGCACGAATGTACCTCACAAATCTATCCACAAACAGACATTGGCGAGAGAATGGAAAGAGACACAACGGTAAGCAACCACGACTACAAAGGAGTTGTCTCCGCAAACAAACAAAACAGTCCATAATTGGAAGTTTGATTGATTACTGCAAGTTTCACGTAGCAAAAGAGGGAATACGACAAGGTACATTACGGGCTACCAAAATCAAGCCACGAAAGGGGAAAGACTGTGAGAGATCTGTTCTTATTTCAGATTTGACCAAGATTTCCAGATTTTGGCAAATACCAGTTTCAACTAAGAAATAGCCAAGGAAGAAAAAAATGCTATAAAACGTGAAGGATCAAGTCGGAACTCGGAAGAAACTACTTACCCTAGCGGTAATCGATCAGATCTGTCTGCAGAGGGTACAGAGAATGCGTGCACGGGACAGCAGATGGATGTGGCCAAAGAAGAGTGGGGAATATCAAGAACTACCCTAATTTCTTTGGTAATTCGGCTAGATCTACGCTCTCTGAAGTAGTTTATTTGAGGGACACCCCGCTAATAACAAAAGAGTTCTGCGTCTGCCCACAGAAGTCTTACGCTGAATCAGCGCGCTTTTGTCCTCCGCCCAGCCCCTCCGTCGCTTACAGACAAATTCTCGATGCTGAAGGTAGACTATGACACGAAGGAACCTAGGTAAAGTGGCGTTGTCGAAAGAGGGTGTAGTATTTAAAAGATAAGTCTATTATTATATACGCTCAATGAGAACAGACCCTAACTTTTTTTTATGAACCTACAAAACGTAAAATGAGATTATTATTTGTATTACTTCAAAAGTAATTAATATTTTTTAGTATACACATTTATTTTATTTTATTTTATTTTGACTACCTTTTTACATATCAAACTTTCCTACACACTTTATCAAAACTGTTTTTGGTACAACATTCTGATTCATTTTCTTTGTTATATATGGGTATAATTTATATCTAAGTGGTGTTATTCTGAGTTTTGGATGAGTTGAATTTATGTGAATTTTGGATATGAAACAAAATATACAAATTATCTTTATATTTGCTACACCATCCGCAAGAAGTAAATACATACAATTCTCTGAATATTTATTGAATGATTTGTTATACCCATAGTTTGGGTGGCAAATGATTTATTACTATTACAATTTAATTTATGGTAACTACTAACTACGGGATATAACTAGTAGACTTCTTCCAATTTTTTTAAAAAGGAAATACTAACGAATTGATGTTTTTTTAACCAAATGAATTGATGTTTTAACTTATAAGCCAACCATCCGCTTACTTTGGGCCAACTGGGCCAAGCCCGTCAATTATAAAACAACTAGCAATCACAAATGACCAGTCTCTCTAGGAAATAAGGCTGGCGCCACAGGATTGAAGATCATGGAGTGCCGTCGTCGGAGTGGAACGACGTTTGTCGGTGGTGCTGACGTTGTTCTCGCTGCTCTCACTCTGGTCGCAACTCTGGGGGCGTTCCTGTCCATGGGATTCGAATCCCGGATCGGGTTCCAGATCTGCAGGTATCAAGGGATCACAGCCAGCATTCACTGAAGACCGCCGTCTTCGCTCTCGGAAGCTTCTGGAGATCTGAGGCTGTATTTGGATGCCTTAACGGTGTCATACGGACAAGCGTGGGTTACGGGGGTGGGACCAAGCTGAACCCTGAGTATCGGAGCTTAGGTGATCATGCGGAGTGCGTCCAGGTTCTCACTCGGTCTTCCACTCCCTATATTTCGTCTGGTTGCTCTAGTGGTCTGCTTTTGGATGAGTTAACGGTTTTTTCTTTTCTGAAAAATTGTTGACCCTTAAATGACTAGTCTGAACTTCTTTCTATGCTGGATGGGTGCATATCGACGGAATTACGAGTAACTGGTGGATGACAAGGTTATTTTTAAATTTGACATAAGCTCTGTTTGAAATGTTCATTTGGTTGGGCATCAGATGGAAACCAACTTAAGATGGTGTGATATGATTGCAGACCATTGATTTTGAATTGTACGTTGGTAACTATTTACTCAATTGCAGTTGTACCATAAGTTAATGTTTGTTAATCCATGTGTGGACGATGATAGATGGCTACGTGGGTTCACGTTGAGAATATATTGGTTGTTCCAACCTTTTCTAGCTAGTATCGGCAACGCACGGTTAGTCGTTTGCGGTGTTGAATAATACAAGTTATAGAATTTTGGGAGGAGAAAGCCTGTGATTTTAACTTGGACAAAACCAAACTTTTTGCTTGAAGCGGTGAAAGACTCTCTTCTTTTTTGCCTCGAGGTGTATGCTTTAGATCTTTGCATTCATCCCACGAAGGAATAACTCATATGTTTTCCTGTAGCTAATCCTACCAAGATGATTGTGCATCGATGAATTTCATCTTATGTAATCCCATGAGTTACCGGTTTGTGCAGGTGGAATACGATCCCAAAGTAATTACTTTTCGAGTTGTGTCGCCAGCTCCTAGAGGTCTTCTGGGAGAGCCATGATTCCAGACAAGTGTTTGTCAAGGCCCTGATGTGGGGAACCAGTACAGGTAACGACCCTATACGCTGTTAACACAACATCTCACGCCTGACCAACTTTACTAGGATGACAAATGATCTGACATATACAGGTCCATCATCTTCGTTAATGGGACAGATGAGTCCAGGTGGGCAACAATAAGCAAGGAAGAGAACAGGCGAAGTCAAAAAGTAGCATTGTAACTACACAAATTCAACCTCTTGAAACATTCTATCCTGCTGAAACGGAGCACCAGGTATGCTTATGTAGATAATATGTCTTGTTTATTGCTTGACTCCAATCTGACATCCAACTTGTTGGATTTCTATGACTAGAATAGGTGGTACTAGCCAAAGCTGTGGTAAGGAGTTAGACAACTGGCATTTATTTTGTTTTCCTATTCTTTCTGATACTGAAAATGACCCACATGGGCAATCATATTGTGATAGATTTCAAAGGTAGTTTTTATCCTCCTTTTTCCGACCTTTTCCCCCTGGTGTGTGGTTATGTTCTCTATCCCCAAAGAATTGCCAGTTGTTCAATTCTTTTTTTATGAGGTAACCAACACTTGATTTTTTCTGGCCCTTAATGTTATGTTAAAGCTCAACATCATAGATAGTCAACCCTAGCAGCTGGAAAGGAGAAATAATGATATTTTATAGTTTATATAGGTTGACTGAGTTGAAAATGATCTGCTATCTAACACTTAGCTGACGTGAGATGCTTAACTGGGTTGTTCTTAGGGTGCTTATAGGAATTATTTAGTAGCTAGACAAAACTCGCTTCTCACTCTGATAATGCGCAAGCAATTACCTTACCTGCAAGTATTAATGGTTCCTCTCAAAAAGACGGATAAGCAACTAGCAGCTAGCTAATGTTAGTTCCCAAACTAACTCTTAATGTTTACTGAAGGTGTTTGTTTCAAAATGCCCTTTCTTACTTTTATGCCTCTGGAATCAACTCTTCAATAGTATTATTAGTCAAGTCATACATCATATGTCTATATCAATGATCTACGCAATCTAGCTCAAGTTTTTTGGGATTTCTTTCTTGACAAGGGTTGGTTTTAGTTAAGGCCCCATTTAGATCTAACTTCCTACTCCAATAATAGCATCATCGGCTGAAAATGGACATTTAGTCACAAAATCCCACTGTCGTCATCCAACTCGGAATGGATTGCTTTGAACATCTAACAATTATAGTTGACAATTATTAGTTGTTTTTTATTCCAGTCAGGGACTTAAGTGACAAGATTTAAATAACAGAATTATGTGTGAAAGAGTGTAGGTGCGTGTTTATATAATAGAAACTGTTCATCTACCTAAGGAGCCTAAATCTCTAATCGCTTAAACGTCATCTCTTGATTTGTGCAGAAATTCGAGCTGAAGAGAAACCATTTTCTTCTACACTTGATTGGCAACTTACCAGCAGAAGAGCTTGAGAGTTCAACCTTGGCAGCGAAACTTAACAGCTTTGCAGCAGAACTCTGCCCACCAAGAATTCAAAGCCAGATTGATTCCAAGATCGATGAAATTGTCAAAAGAGGTTGGCCGGTGCTGAGAGAAGTATAGATAAGTGGTGACGCTAGATATTGGCTGATTTTCAGCAGTAAATTGTTGCATTCTTCACTTGGTTGTGAAAAGTCGGGGCTTTGATAGAAGGGTAGAATCCTGGTTTTTTCTTTCTTTTTTCTTTTTCTGCATTGTTAAGTGCTCCATTTTGCCGCATTGCATATTCATTCAGGTAGGTAGTATCTTGCAACTTTTTGCAGATTCAGCTTAGGTATACTGTTCTGGATCATATTCTGTATTGTCTCGTTTTGATTTGGGATTAAGAGAAGGGTTAGCATGGCATTTATGCTTGTAAATTTTAAGCGTTTCGATATAATAATATTGACGGAGATGCACATCTACCGATTCTTATCCTAGTTGCTTCACGATTATGTGTAGAAGCCATTTTTGAGGAAAGTAGAGGTTAGTTTGAAAAGTAGTTCTGATAATTGTTAGTTGTGTTAAATATCTTACTGTTTGTGGTTTGATCCCATAGTGAATCGTAAGCTGTTGCGTAAAAAACTCTGTAGTGTTATTTTAAAAAAAAAAAAAAAAGAAGAAAACTCTGTAGTGTTAAGTAGGGCTATTAAATTTGTACTGTGAATTGGGTCCTTAACTTACCAAGATTTGAGTCAACTTAAATCTGACTAAAATTATAATAATGATTGTGAAATTTTACGATATACCCCCGAGGTTTGAGTGAATTTTACGAGATACCCCCGAGGTTTCATTTTCATTACGAGATACCCCGAGGTTTCATTTTTTTTACGATATAACCCTGAGGTTTCATTTTCATTATGATATACCCCTGAGGTTTCAATTTTATTACGAGATGCCCCTCAGTTCAGATTCTAATATATTATATTTTCATATCCTCATTTTACCCTCACCCCATATGCGCCGCAACATGGATTTATGGTCAAACTTTTTAAAAATTTAAAATATGAACAAAATGCACATAAAAATAAAGATCAATTAAAGTTTATTTCAATTTAAAAAACATAAATAAAAGTATAAAAACAAATTAAAAAATTAGAATCATGAAAGGTTTAAAATAAATAGAAATGACTAACCAACAAAAATAATCTATTTTAAAAACTTATATTGTTACATAATTAAAAAACTATTTACGGCGGCTCAAAATCATATGCCCGCAATAATCCAAGGATATATGGTCAAAGTTTTGTTTGAATTTGAAACTTAAATAAAATGCTCATATAATTTAAATTTCATATAAAATTTGAAATCAATATTAAAAAATGAATATAATTAAATAAACTAAACAAAAAAAAAATAGATAGAAATGACTAAACATGAAAGTAAATTATTTGAAAAATAAACATAACTTGTTATGGAGTTACGATATGTATTATATTGTAAAAATATAACAATAATATGAAGAATATTAATAATTTCATATAATACATAGAAAAAATCATTATTTTAAATTAGAAAAAAAGTATAAAAATTATTTTTTTGTTCTTTAATTATTGCTATAATAGTTTCAAATTATGTAAAATATAAGGTTTTTAAATAGATTATTTATTTTTTGTTGTTTGGTCATTTCTATTAATTTTAAACTTTTAAGAGTTTAATTTTTTTAAATTTATTTTTGTTTTCAAATTGATTAAAATTTAAATTGATCTTTAATTTTCTGTGCATTTTGTTCATATTTTAAATTTTAAAAAATTTAACCATAAATCCATGTTACGGGGCATATGGGGTGTGGGTAAAATGAGGATATGAAAAATATAATATATTAGAATCTGACTGAGGGGCATCTCGTAATAAAATTGAAACCTTAGGGGTATATCGTAATGAAAATGAAACCTCAGGGGTTATCGTAAAAAAAATGAAACCTCAGGGGTATCTCGTAATGAAAATGAAACCTCAGGGTATCTCGTAAAATTCGCTCAACCTCGGGGTATATCATGAAATTTCTTAAATGATTTATAAATCTTGACCTAAATTTGCTAAAGGTCTATCTATTAGGTCCATTCTTTGCACCGGGTTTATTTGATCAGCTATTTTTGTCTCTATATGTCACATACATCAATTGTCATATCAACTATTTTTCTCCTCTACTTTTTCTAACTTTCAGCTGATAATAGACATCAGCTGGATTATCAGCTATGCAAAAGAATGGGGCCTTCATCTACCAACAGAGTTGGACGGCATAGACATTTTGTGTCGCTGTCTGGCCTGCATCACCATCATGAGAACGTGCTGAACCGCCAGCCCAGACGACAAATGAATACTATGTGATGTTGGCTGTTCACACGCAGCCCATGTTAGCTTGACTCATTATTCATCTTCTATGATGTTTCTCCCTCCAATGGTCGTGCATTTTTATTTTTATTTCTGAATGGGAAGAAGTTTATTTGATTGGGCTAGCTAGGCTGCTCAAAATTGGGCTTGGGTTGAGCTGTGTTAAATATTATATTTTAATCATAGTTATAGAATTATAAGGTTGCTCTTAGAATAAAAGAACAGAGAGCTTTGTGATGTCAATCTTGAATAGAACCCAAAACCCGATCCGAAATTGATTCAGAAAAAGTCGTGGTTGGGTTGAGATTTTACACCCAAAAGATTTTGGGTCGGGTTTTGATTGGGTCATTAAACCCGGGTTCAAGAGTTATGATATTAAGATGAGTAGATTACATGTTTCATCTTCCGATTTTTTATGCAAGTATTAATGTGTAAATATTATCTTAATAACTAGAAAATATGAAGGCATATTCTTCTTTGTGAAGAACAAAAGTCTCATGAGTTAACTTAATATTAACCATATGAAATAAAGAACCAACTAATTTAATACATAATTCTTCTTAGTTAATTGTTTCAATGAAATAATAACAAAGGATGAGTAGTCCTTCAATAATTCCACTATCAGTCAATAGTCATGTCACAAATAGGGGTGTCAAAATCGGGTTTCGGGTTGGGTTGAGTTCAACCTGACCCAAAAATAGTTAAGAGTACGCAGTTACATTCCTTTAAACCTGAACTCGGAGCGGGTTGACCCGAATCGACCCTTTTCTTTAATTTATTTTATTTTTAAATTTTAAATTATTTATGAATAAATATAATATTTTAATATTAATTAATTATTATATACTATGGTTAATCATAAGTTGCTGATTAAATATTTATTTTAGTCATAAATTAATCATTTAACAATAACTTAAGTCATTAAATATATATATTTTCTATTTTTAATTAAAAGTTTTCTGGGTTATGGATTGGTGAATTCAATCTTATTAATCTTTGTGTAGTCCTTTGTATCGTTAGGTGGGAAGTTAAAGAATTTATGATGACTTCTAGTAGTGGGTCATTTTTGTTATTTATAGGTCTCATTCTCATTAGTTTTACTTATCCTTTTGGGATCATATTTTTGTGGATCATCCTTGGTAAAATTATACATGTGATCATGCAATAGTATTCAAACATGGAAAACATGACATGCTCTTAGGACTTTAGCGGTATATGAGAAACATAAGTTTTGGGTATATGTTGTGTCTTCTTATGTAATTTCGAACTAACCTTTGTCCTATCCGTTCGTGGATGTAGATCATCTAGATCATGCCACTTAAAACTTTGTATCTTCATTTGTTTTCTTTGACCTCGTTAAACCATCTTTGTAAAACCTCTAGTAATTGTATCAAAGCTAGGTTAGGAGGTGGGATACATAAGAAGGTGAAAAATGTGACATATCAAAGTTGACACATGCAATAAAGGGAGATGTTTGTACAACGTGTCTAAGCTTTGAAGGCCCTTTGTTGTTGACTTGTGTCTATGTAAAGTGATGAGGATTGGGATGACCTTGGTCATTGGCTTGTGTTTAGTACACATATTCATATTAGATTATGTTCTTTGTGAGATGATAGATCAAGTAACATTGCAATTTATATGTGAAGTTCAATAAAAGCTATGTGGTCTATTGGTACGATATAAATAGTCACACCTTAACTATATTATAAAGAGTGCTACTCACATCTCCCTCCTATGATTGTATGTACTCGGGTGAGAACGAACGATTGGGGCACAAAGACCTTGACCAGGGATTGCCCCGGCTAGCAAACACCGAGTCAAGGAAGTCAACTTTACCATGCCTTAGATCTGGGTAAGACAACCGGGTGCTACCAACTAAACCTCGATCGATTTCCTTCACCACAAAGGAACACTCATGACAATGTACGCACCTCTATAATGCTCTGTTCAATCAGACCCATCAGGCAACCCGTCATTACCATCTTGGACGCCCATGTTTACCAACTCGTATGCCTCTCTGATATACCATAAATACTTCAAGACAGCGAGTGCCCTTTCCGCAATTAAGGATGGGTGGCTGAGCAGAGCGATGAAGTTTTATTCATGACAAAGACCCATCCCGAGTGATGTCAGCCTCAACTCATGGAAACGCCCTGTGTTAGCAATCCGGCTAACAGGCAGAAGAAAAGCCTGGAAAGCGCAACAACTTCCTCATCCTCTTCTTTATAAATAACAATCAGTGTCACATTTATTACATACACAACAAGAGGAAAGAAAAAGAAAACTCCCAAAACATGCATTCCTCCCCACCACTTGTACTCACATGATTGAACTAAGAACCTATACCAAACCCCCGTAGACTAGATCATTCAAGACTGAACCACGTAAATCTTGGTGTCTCCTTCTTTGTTACTTGTTACTGCACATGTAGATTACACTTTAACATGTAGATTACCACATCTAACATTTGGCACCATCTGTGGGGACTTTCTCACCATCACTACAAAGCTTTTTCATCTTATCTCTCACAACGACTCCTGAAATGGAACCACCTTGCGGCTGGAGAACCAGATTGAACCATACTCAGATGAATCCTCCTCCACTCTTGGATGAAAGAACGCCCAAGAAAACTAGGGAACAACTTTCGACACCACAAACCGCAAACTATCACCAGAGACAAGTTTTTGGCCTTGCAATGCAAATGACAGACCTAGCTCAGTGTTTTGCACAACAAAGGCGACGACGAGCTCCATCAGATCTTGGTCAAAATATAAAGGAATATACTTTGCTAACTATGGGCAATGAACCCAGTTGTTATAGTCCAACACGGTAACATCCACAGGGACTTCGCAACTGTCTAACTAATTATAAGTTTAGTGAATTGCATAAATATCTACAAAAGTGCATAAATGTAAATTGTTTGGGGTTTTGTTGGTTTGGGTTGATAGATGAAAAGTAAGGAAAATGATGAAAATAAACTAGTTAACTAGGATAAATGTACCCGGGATAGTGAGAATCACCTAAATCACCCAAGCATACTCATAACATACCTCACTTTAATTTTCTATTAGAGCTAATGTAAAGAATTCCTAATCTTGGACCTATGAAATCTTATCTAATTAATCACCCCCTTTAACTCAAAGAAGGTTAATGTCACTAGATAGCATTAATCACAAGCTCCTAACAATAGCTCTAAGGTCTTACCCCAACAAAGGTAAGAGCTAGGGTTATCGTCTTGAAAAAGTGAAGTCAGAAAATCCGTGAAGTTAAGAACAATGTCTTAGAGGCATAAAGTGACAACTAAGCAAAGACGGTGCTAAATGAAAAAATGGGGGTACACGGAACGGTCGGGTATAGAGAATAGGAAAAGATGGAGGGAAGGCTGTGGAAGACCATTAAATAAAAAATGAAAATAGGTAGTGAGGACCGAGATGTGGTACATTGACTTGCTGGTAGAAGCCAGTGTGTAGCGAATATCATTGTGCCAAGATGGTTGGGGAAAATAGGTGAATAAATAACTATGTCCATAAACTGGATTATTAGATAAATCCTTTCAAAGGAATCGAACGTATCGATTAAATGCTGTGAGAAAGGTATGATAATGGTTATCTAATTAACTCATACACTCTTTTAACTCAAGATTCTTTATGGTATACTCTGCATATAGGCACTAGATGAAGCTCTATAATCAAATAGCTTCTTTGTTTTAAGGACCTCTAAGAACCTAAGCTAATTCTAAAGTGTTTGGATGAGCTAGGGTGATTCGCATTTCTTGGTCATAACTTTCTTCAACTTTTTCTCTCAAAACCTAATGTGACAGGAGTCACCACAAATGCAATAGATGATCAATATAAAGCATTACTTGAACATTGAGAGAATAAACAACTATAATAAACGAAGCAAGTTTACAAGCAACATTTGGGAATTTTAGGGTCAAATCCTCATCCCAAGGTACAAGGAGACTACACAATAATTAGAGCATAATAAAGAGAAAAGGAGAAGAAATAGCCAGTGGAGGACTGTTGTGCAAATAGTGGTGAAACTATCTTACTAACTATGGGCATGAACCCAATCATTGTAGTACAACACCAAGGTCGTATCCACAGGGACTTCGTAACTGTCTAGCTAATTATAAGCTTAGTAAATGTGCAAGAGGATATATACAAAAGTGCATAAATGTAAATTGTTTTGGGAGTTTTGTTGGTTGGATAGATAAATCGGAAAACGAAGGAAAGCAGTAAAACTAGACTAACTAATCTAGGATAGGTGTAGCTCGGGATGGATATTTGCACCCGTCCTCCCTTTACTACCAATGGTCAATTCTCGAACTCATGGCTAAACAACGGGAACGCTAAACTAACTAATATCCTAATCAAGGTCTACTAATCCTAACCAACAGAATGGAACCTGGTGGATCTTCCAAGTACCTAGTCAATTGATGGCATTAAGCACAAATTCCCTTAAGTTGCAGTGTAGTCTAATCTCGAAATCCTCGATATTAGAATGCACTGATTCAGTCCTCACGGTCTAGATTTCTATCTCAGAATCACATGTTGACAGAAATCCACAATAATGCTCAACTAATCGGTAGGCCAAACCAACCAGTTTAACACATAGTGCTAATTAATCAGCAACCTAGAATCTATCTCAGAATCTCATTTCAACAAATTCAAGGCAAACCAACCAATTTCACACAAAGATAACAAATGGGCAAAACCCTCAACAAATCCCCAAATCATGGGTGACAAGTTCAAGAGCCACAAACACACAATCGTTATCGGTATTCAGCACACGAACTGAAATAAAACCATAAACGAGTTCAAGAATCTACAACGAGTTTAGGGATTTTGGGGCAAAATCCCCAAATCCCAAGCTACAAGGAGACTACTCAAGCATTGAAGCTACAAAGGAGAGAAAGGAGGAAGAAATAGCCATTAATGGAGGTGGTTGAGCTCTTGAATGAGGTGAAATCCTCTCCTCTTCCTCTCTTCTCTTCTCCTCTCTTTTTCTCTTCTTCTGTCGCCTCTACCGTCGCCTGGAGTCCAGGTCTCGACCCCCTCTCTTTCCTCCTCTTTTCCCCTTTTAAAATCTGATTTCTGGGCAAATTTTACGACCGACCGGACTTGCGACCGGACTTGCAAGGTCGGTCGGAGTCAGTAGCGATTTTCGGACGCGTTTTTAAGTTCGACCGGACTTGCGACCGGACTTGCAAGGTCGGTCGATTCCAGTAGCTGTAAAAACGCAAATCTGGGCAAAATTTCGACCCGACCGGACTTGCGACCGGACTTGCAAGGTCGGTCGGAGTCAGTATAACTTCAAAACGCTGTATCTTCTTCGTTTTAACTCCGATTTTGGATCCGTTTGCGCCCACGCGTTCCTCTCTTCGTCTACTTTACTCCTAGCTATGTTAATCCTCCTGTTTAAACAATAAATGTGTGAAACACCAATGAAACACAAAAACTAGAGGAAAACAAGCTAGAGTGGAGAAATGAGCATGAAAAGTGTTGATTAAACATATGAAATACACCCCTAAAACATGCTCATTTGGACACTCATCACACCCCCACACTTACCTTTTTGCTTGTCCTCAAGCAAAACCAAGCACCCATGCAAGTAAGGAATGCTCAAGACTAACAAACACTAACATGAATTGTAGGATAAAAGAAGAAGCAAAAAGTGATTAAAACCTTTGAGGAGTGTGAACCATCTCTTAGTGGTGGCATGGGTGTGCTTAGGGCAAAACAAAATCTAGAGTTTCGGGGTATGATCCGAAGTGCTTCAAAGTTCTAAAGATTAGGTGACTTGGAGAGCTTTTACCATGTCCAACTTCTCTCAAGAATGGGCATTGAGAAGAAAACAAAAGGAAAAATAGATTTATGCATTTGTTTCACTTTTGCATAAGAGATGAGAAGATAAAATTTTGGCATCATGCCTTTGCATTTAAGAACACTCAACTCTCATTGTTGGTTAACAATGGCGTCTCACAAGTCCCTTGAAGGATTTTCACAAAGAAGCACCCCTTAGCAATCCCTAAGAAAGAAGACAGAAGGAACCCCAAAGCAATAAAAATCCAACCATACAAGATCACTTGGCCACACCGCATGTAAAATGCTCCTCAAAAGCAATCAAAATGAAAAATTTAAGCATTTATCCCACAATTCATAATAGTATTTGTTCTTAATGAGAACAACTCACAACACAAGGGTCCAAGTTTTTTATTTTGGACAATCGCAAGATAAGCATGAAGTATTAAGCATTTAAGCACACAATTCACCGAAAAGGTCACTCCCCCACACTTAAATTGAACAATGTCCCCATTGTTCACCAATCAAAACCGGGGAAGGTTCCAGAAGACCTTTGCGGGAAGCAGACAAAAGGAAAATCACACGGGACACAAACAAACAGTATAGCACAGAAGCTATCCCCAGATTTGCAAATTCAAAAATAGAGAAGAGAGAACGAAAACTAAAAGAAACTAGTACTCCCCTGAGATTGCTATTGCTATCAGTTTGTAGAACTCCCCACACTTGAGCTTCAGCCTCAAGTAGCGTAGCTTAGTTGCGGTGTGGAATTGAAATTGCACCCGCATAAAACACTAGAAGCAACCAAACTACAACTGGAGTTAAGGGTTAGCAAAAACAAAACCAAAGGAGAACGAAAACAAAAACAGGAAATAAAAATAATGGAGTCGTTGTGGGCAAATATTAAAGGAAGGGTGAAACGAGTACTCCCCGATAAGATGCGGATGGAAGATAGGGTGCCCGCACAATTGCTAGTGGGAGGGGTCGTTGAGGTGCTACCTTCAATCGTTGGAGATGAAGGTCCTCTTGGAAAATTTCGCCAGAGGTTCCTTTGTAATTGTTCCTAATTCCATCCCTTTTTCAGAGGGGCTTACCTGTTTCCAAAATATTCACAACACAAACGCCACCAATTGGGCGTAAAAGGGCAAGTCCAAAGAATGCCAAAATAGCCCATTATTGAAAACAATGCAAAATCTAAACTAACAGAATTTAAAAGACAGGACACGAAATGAAATCCGGGTTGCCTCCCGGTAAGCGGCCCTTCTTTAAGGTCTTTGGCTAGACCATACCACCGTGAAGTCATCCGGGATCGAATATGAACGTTGAAGTCGGCTCCAACGGGTGGGTTGGGCGGGCATCATCTAGCAATGAAGAACGACCCGGATCAAAAGGAAATGTGGCCTCAACACTTAGGATGTGAAAGTGTAAACTCCACCGGTCATCATCAGGTGGAAGTGTTGAGGTGGGTGATCCTTGGTACGAGGATCAAACTGTGGTGGAGCCTCCTCTTCAAATTCAAGAATGTAAGCATCCTTATCTTCAGTGAGCGGTGCAGGGGAACTCCGGAGCGGACTTTGTCTTCAATCTTTGGTCCGGGATCAAAGGGGAAGGTGGCCTCCACACTTAGAGGGTGTACGTTGAGCTTCCGCCCAACTTCATTAGTGCACGGGTGGGGGCCTTGATCCTTCAAGTGAAGATCAAAGTTTGATGGCTCTTTTCTCCTCAAATTCGAGGATGTAAATGTCCTCAACTTCTTGGTGAGGCTCATGGGAAGAGCCTTGATGAAAATCAACTTCAGAGGGAGGTGGCTCCTTGAAGTTGATTATAGCACTCTCCTCTGATGGATCGGAGGGAGGCGGCATCTCCTCCTCCTCAAGGTTGAGGATGTGTCCATCCTCATCTTCTGGGTGGAGCACAGAGAAGGAGGGGAAATAACGGTAGTTGACTTCAGAGGGAGGAGACTCCATGAAGTCAAGGTGGAAGCGGTCCTCTGATGGCTTGGCTTCGAACTCAGGCAGATGGGTTGAATGACGTTTTCTCAGGTTCGAACGGGGGAGGTGATAGAGAGCAACTCAAGTCCTCAGTAAGGTGATCCACTTTATGAACCATTCGCTCTCCGGTTGCTGCGATGCAAGGTTTAGTAGACCTTCCATCATCGCGTTCATCTCTACTAATTTGGCATAGAGCTTCAGTTGGTTCATGTCGAGGTCTTTTCCTTAGTCCGCTGCTCCACTTCATGGACCATTTCACTCTCTGGTTGTTGCTCCCTTCGAGCTAGTGTAATGAGCTGGTTCATGTCGATGGTGTTCATTCTCGCACTAAGATCCTCCAGAGTGGGTGAATCTACCCTTGCCGTGATCTCAGAACAATAAGCACTCTTCTGGTCTCCTCCACTCTCTTGGCACCTGATCCATCGATTGATGTCTTGTTCAGTGGGGTTTGGATTGACAGATAAGAACCGGTTCTCCATGAGAGTCTCCGATCTTGAGATTAGATCCTCACAAGGAGGGAACATATGAAAGGATCCACACCCTTGACAATCAATGTATTGGTCGTAGGTTGCTCCAGAGGTGTAGCCGTAACAATCTTCTGCTTGATCATCAAGACCATCCATCAGAGATAGGTTCCTAAAAAAAAAGTAACACAAATTTATACACAAAAGGGGAAATAAAGGAAATGAAAAATATGCACAGAAACTAAACAGATAATAAACAGATAGTTGGACCGAAGTCCCCGGCAACGGCGCCAAAAACTTGTTGGCAAAATAGTGGTGAGACTACTCTGCTAACTATGGGCAGTGAACCCAATCATTGTAGTACAACAAGGTCGTATCCACAGGGACTTCGTAACTGTCTAGCTAATTATAAGCTTAGTAAATGTGCAAGAGGATATATACAAAAGTGCATAAATGTAAATTGTTTTGGGAGTTTTGTTGGTTGGATAGATAAATCGGAAAACGAAGGAAAGCAGTAAAACTAGACTAACTAATCTAGGATAGGTGTAGCTCGGGATGGATATTTGCACCCGTCCTCCCTTTACTACCAATGGTCAATTCTCGAACTCATGGCTAAACAACGGGAACGCTAAACTAACTAATATCCTAATCAAGGTCTACTATCCTAACCAACAGAATGGAACCTGGTGGATCTTCCAAGTACCTAGTCAATTGATGGCATTAAGCACAAATTCCCCTTAAGTTGCAGTGTAGTCTAATCTCGAAATCCTCGATATTAGAATGCACTGATTCAGTCCTCACGGTCTAGATTTCTATCTCAGAATCACATGTTGACAGAAATCCACAATAATGCTCAACTAATCGGTAGGCCAAACCAACCAGTTTAACACATAGTGCTAATTAATCAGCAACCTAGAATCTATCTCAGAATCTCATTTCAACAAATTCAAGGCAAACCAACCAATTCACACAAAGATAACAAATTGGGCAAAACCCCTCAACAAATCCCCAAATCATGGGTGACAAGTTCAAGAGCCACAAACACACAATCGTTATCGGTATTCAGCACACGAACTGAAATAAAACCATAAACGAGTTCAAGAATCTACAACGGAGTTTAGGGATTTTGGGGCAAATCCCCAAATCCCAAGCTACAAGGAGACTACTCAAGCATTGAAGCTACAAAGGAGAGAAAGGAGGAAGAAATAGCCATTAATGGAGGTGGTTGAGCTCTTGAATGAGGTGAAATCCTCTCCTCTTCCTTCTCTTCTCTTCTCCTCTCTTTTTCTCTTCTTCTGTCGCCTCTACCGTCGCCTGGAGTCCAGGTCTCGACCTCCCTCTCTTCCTCCTCTTTTCCCTTTTAAAATCTGATTTCTGGGCAAATTTTACGACCGACCGGACTTGCGACGGACTTGCAAGGTCGGTCGGAGTCAGTAGCGATTTTCGGACGCGTTTTTAAGTTCGACCGGACTTGCGACCGGACTTGCAAGGTCGGTCGATTCCAGTAGCTTGTAAAAACGCAATCTGGGCAAAATTTCGACCCGACCGGACTTGCGACCGGACTTGCAAGGTCGGTCGGAGTCAGTATAACTTCAAAACGCTGTATCTTCTTCGTTTTAACTCCGATTTTGGATCCGTTTGCGCCCACGCGTTCCTCTCTTCGTCTACTTTACTCCTAGCTATGTTAATCCTCCTGTTTAAACAATAAATGTGTGAAACACCAATGAAACACAAAACTAGAGGAAAACAAACTAGAGTGGAGAAATGAGCATGAAAAGTGTTGATTAAACATATGAAATACACCCCTAAAACATGCTCATTTGGACACTCAACAGTAGGCGACTACCTTCCCATTCTGCATGAGTAAACACCCTAGTCCCCTGCCTGATGCGTCACAATAAACTTCATAACCCTCTGTGCCTTCAGGGATAGTCAAAATGGTGCTGATGTCAAAGCATTCTTCAGAAGCTCGAATGAGGTCTCACATTCAGTAGTCCATGTGAAAGGTCATCCTTCTTCATTAAGTGGCTGGTCATAGGTTTGGCTATTTTGGGAAGTCTCTGACAAACAACCAAAAAACCACACACAAATCAGGATAGCACCACTAACCTTGATCAATGCACTCAAAACAATCTTCACACCCAGGGTGAAACTTCTTCCCCGAATTCTAAATCATAATTACCACCTACCTCAATTGATGTGTAGACAAACCCCAAATCAACAGTAGAATCGATGCCCAACAGCCCGTAGAACAACGCAAACCAGAACGACCACTGAACGCAGCAGCAATTACCAACTCAAAATCAGAAAAACCGAGAGAGAAGAGAAAGAAACCACACCGAAACCACCAAAACTGTAATTCAAACCTGAATCGGAAGGGGAATGCACACAGCAGAGGAGGGAGTGAAAATCTAGAGTAGAACCGCACAAATCGCACACAAATCACAGCAGCAAAAGGAAGGCTCTAGAGGAAGAATGGAGGAGAAGAAATTGTCGCTCAACTCATGAAAGAACTGACGTTGTGAAAATGAACGGGAAAAGAAAAGAAGTAAATACTTTCCTTATAATGTTATTACCTTAATTTAAAGACGAGAAAGGACCTCCTCGCCCTCGTCTTCTTCGAAAAATCCACACATGTCCCAACTGACATAATCATCCAACTTTATAATATGATATGTAATAATGACAAAGAGAAAAATAACACCTGGGTTATAACAAGGAAAAAGTTTTCATATATTATTTTCTTAACTGTAAACATTAAAAGTTACACCTACATCAGAAGCTAGGTTCAAGGCCAACAAGAAAGAAACATTTCGGGCCAAAGGTGATGAAACCAACAATTCAACATACTACAATACCTAATATTCAATCGTGTCTGAAACGATGTAAACCTTTCACCGCGCTCCTTCTTCCCACTCCCTCACCAGCACTGTGACCTCCTTCCTCACCACTCATGTCCTCTACCCTGCCTCTATACACACCACACACATGTCTATCTAGCTCTCAGTCAAACATTCTCTCTCCATGAACGTTGAAGTCGAAGGCATCTTTCCCTCTCTCTTCAGGGGCGATTATACCCTCACTAGCAGACAACAATTTTCCATCTTAAGGGCGACTCATCTCCTTTTCTCATCTAACCAATTAACTTCTCTTTCTTGTTTTTGGTTGTCCCAATTTCAATTGGTGCAAATTCCATTTCTCTGATGCTTGCCAGTTCTCGAGTTGTGTTGCTCTTGGAGGTCTCAGAGGATGACGATAATGAAGAGAACATGCTTCTCACTAACATTCATGCATGAAAAAGTGCTAAGTTTCGGATTTAGGAGGGAAGATTTACAGATATGGAATATTTCATCCCTTTATTGAATATAAGATAGAGCAGTGAAGGTAATAACAATCAACCAGAAGCTTGGACATCCTATCGAGGATTTGATTTGGGGATTGCATGTGAATTTGATTAAGCTTTGTGTGACGGGTGAGGAAGTGCTAGCAAGAGAGGAGCTTTGCAGCCTTGTGGTGGAGCTTCCCTTTCATATAGGGACTACTTCCCCGACTGCTAGTTCGGATGAGATGGCGGCAGTCCCTAGGTCTCTGGAGACTGCCAAGAAAAATGATCCCTTTGAGAGGTAGCCATTGGATTAAGCATAGTTTCCGGGCGACTATCTCCTTTTGTTGCTTTGTCAAAACAATGCACCACTTGGATAAGGGTTGGTGTCTTTCTTTGTTGTATTTTCTTGCTTCGAATAAGGTCCATCTAGATTTTGATCAAATGTGGCCTAGCCTGGCTCAAGCCACTTTTGCCTTTTATCTCTCTAGTTATTTAAGTCCTAGGTGTTGGGTGTTGTCAAAGAGTTGGTCAGAGCTCAGGTCTCTTATGGTCAATCAGTACTACCCCGGTCTGTAGGTATCGTTCAGGTGATTGCGGATGGAGGTTACTCTCCGGCTTTTACCAACTAAGTATCGTTGAGGTTTGGCTTAACCACAACTATGTAATCTACTTCTAATCTTAATGGATCTCGATTTAAAAAAAAACACTAATACAATAATGAACAAATGAAACATTTGCATCCTAAAATGCCATGAGAAACAAGTTCTCAAGCAAAAAACCCATCACCACTGAGACTTGGAAATCTAAGAAATTAGCATCATTCACACTTGGATCTCTCTAATATTGATACCTTCCATAAAAACAAAGGATAACCTTGGGTGAAATACCCAAATCTAAATAATATTATTTAATCATTATTTATTGGAATATAATCCAAATATAAATCATTTCACGTACGCATGCAAACCCATGCATGAAAACGTTACGTAAAAACAGTCGTTTCACATAAACGCTAAAACGCCTTAGAAGCATATGGTCAAACATGACCTTGTATGACCCTCTAATATTCAAACTAAATGGTCATACAATTATTATATGAATATACAAATATATTCCCTAAGCTATATTCAGTCAAATACGCAAAATGCTCGGGAGTGCTCACACCCGCTCCTTAAAGCACGAAAAGTCCGGAGGAGTGCCGAGGTGGCACGAACTCCTATAAAATTAATTCCTAGAGTTCCTAACATCATTATTTATCATTCTAAAGAGAACCCACGAAGTGGTTTCTCAAAATTCAGCAAAAACCAAAGGAGGATTTCTTAGCGCTCCTTTTTGGCCCGGGAGTGTCCCGATGGCCCGTAAATTATGTCACGGGTTGATATAACCCCATATAACTCAATGTAACATCTTAGTATATGTTTATTTACTATAATAAATGTTTACAAACACTTGGAACTCATAAGAACAATTGGTTTCCCAAAATTTCCTTAGAGCACAAAAACACACCTTCGGGTGTCACGAAAATGCGTTTTACGCAATTACCTTGTAGCTTTTGACATGCCACGAATTGGTAATCTTAAAAAGGGTTAAAATGACCTTCTAAATCAGTTGGTGTGACTAGTCAACAAGGTTCTCTATAGGGGCCGATTTTAAGGGCAAAAACTAGTATAAAATTTGCTTTAAAAATTTATAAAAGGCTTAAAACATGATGACTCATCATCCCATGTGTTACATTACTTAATGCCAAAGTATGTAGGTCTCATTTGACCAGAGAGCTGTCGAAATTAGGTCATGGAACAAGGCCATGTGAGCTAGAACAAAACAAATGCTAAAAGCAAAAAGTAGATTCCTTTTTCTTTTTGCCTTTTGATTTCTTAAGCAAGTAACCTTCCTTGCTTCTTCCTTGGCTCTTCATGGCCGGTTTTTGAACCCCATTCAGACCTCCATTTCGTGACTCCACATGAAGAAGAAGACAAGCCAAGTAGCATTGAAAAATCAAAGGAATATACTCACCTTTTCTTACCTTGTCTTCTAGCCAAAATAATTGTCTTTCCAACTCTTGCTTAGTCACACCACATGGCCGGTTTTCATGCTGGAAAGGAGGCATTTATTGAGCCAATAATCAAGGTAATAAACTAAGGAAAAAGAATTGTCAATGACATTAAAAATTGACAAAACAAATCAAATTCCAATTTGCTTCTTTCATTTACGTGAGCTAGGTCTCATTTCCCTCCTTGCACATTTCCTCCACGGTTTGGTAAGGCTCCCTCCTCTCTCTTCTAGCTTCATCTTCTTCCTTTGAAGCTCTTAAGTCCATTAATGGAGTTTTAACTTCTATCTTCATCTTTAAGGTAATTTCCTAGCATTTCTTGGCAAGTCTTGAAGCAAAACTCTTCCTAGCATATCAAGGTGGGTTCGGCCACATTTAGTTCTCCAAGGGGATTGTCCAAACCAACATTAAACCAAGGAGCATCTCAAGGTTATCTTAAGGTAGGTTTTAAAGCTTGGAAATCCTTAAAACACATTTTTGTGTGTAACCAAGTTCTACCTCTTCTAAGTCTCTTTTCTTCTTCATTTTGATGAAGGAAAACTTGTTCTTCATCTACCTTAGGAGTGGCGAATTATAAGGAGAAAAGTCTAAGGTAAAGTCTTGTAAAACTACTTCCAAATCTACTTAAGATCTTTATTCAAGATCTAACTCCTAAACACCTTCACCTCTTGCATAAAACCGAAGAGGAGCATCAAGTTTACCTAGGAGAAAGCTTGGAGATTCAAGAAGAAGTTCAAGCACTTAACCACCTTTGTTAAGAAGTAAGTTTACTAAGTAAATCTTTATGTTATAAGCTTTGTTAAGCTTCTAAAAATTGTACAAAAATTATGTACACCTCCTAGGTTAATTAATACCGAAACTACTTGGTTTTATATGCCAAAAATATAATCTATAACATATATAGAAAATATTTACCTTAAGACACATTTTTGTGTCACAAAATTTATTTATGTTACAAATTAATTAAGGCCGAAATGTCTTGGGCAAAAATGCTTATTTTTGAGCTAAGAATAAATATAAGACATTACAATAATTTATACATGAGTTATATGACTCATATGAATTTATGTACATTTATTATGACATATAAATCCACTTTTATATACTATATGGTCACTAAATAAATATGGCCGAATTACCTAAGTGTTAAATAGGTATTAATGACCTACTTAGGTATATAAACTTATATCATAAAGTTTTGTGAGTTAAAAATACTTTATTAGAGCTAAATGGCTAATTAATTAAGTTATGTGGCTTAAGTATAATTTTTACAAAGTTTAGTGGGTTTAGTATAAAAACCGAGAGCTAAAGGGGTACTTAGTGATTATGAAATAATATAAGGTTAAGAATTAAGTTTATGAATTTTAGATAATTTAAAAGTGTTAATAAACTTTTATAAAGTTTTGGGCTATTATGTAATTTATAAAAGTTGAGATGTAAGTTTATAAATATTAGTGGGCGAATTGATAATTAAGAGAATCATTGAGTTCACTTTCGAAATTTTGAAGGATTAAATATTTAGGCTTTAGATTATAAGTTATTAAGATACTAATATAAAGTTTTGGGGTGAAAATGTAATTAATGGAAAGTTCAAGACCAAAGCCGAATTCTTTGGGGTTAGTTTGGTAATTTAAGAATTTATATATATATATTCGGCATTTATGGAGAATTAAAATTAAAACTATAGTTTACATGACATTATGTAAAAGTTATAAGATTTTGTGGTTAGATTGTGATTATAAGAAATAAATTATTAAAGCCGAGAATTTAAGGGGCTAAGTTGTGATTTTGAGAGTTATAATATTTAAAAGCTATATACCAAAATATTAGGGATGGCTTTGCAATTTAGCTAAATAAGAAGTTAAAACTCTATAATATAAAGAGATTAGAATTTAATATAAAGTTTATGAATTTATGTGGTTGTTTTGTAAATAACCGAAAAATAAGAGTAAGAATTTAGATTAAAATAAATATAGGTCCTACATGGATATTTGGAGGAATTTAGAAGAAAGAATTTTGATTAAAGGAATTATGGAATTAAAACTATGACTTACATGGTTATAAGGAATTAAAAGAAAAACAATAAAATTATTATGGTTAAAAAGGAGAATAATAAGACTATAAGAATTTTATGTCTATGTATGACATATAAATATAGTAAAGGAATTATAGGTTGTTATGTCACCTAGACAAATAAAATAAACAACAAATGCAATAAACACATATATGTGCATTAAAGGGATTTATAAATAAATCAAAAGGAATAACGAATGAGTAATACATAAAATCATGAGGTGATTAAAAGGAATAAACCTCACATGAAATAACAATATGAGATTTGTTAAAAGATCCAATAGAATTATTATATAAGGGTAACATAAATTAACCCTCTCAGTTAATCCTATTCTAGGACTTTGTTTGACCAGACGTTGACCAGGGTATAATCAACTGCAACCTACGGTGAACGGTATGGGATTCTTGCAACCTGTTTTCTAACGGATTACACTGGCTTGTGTGCTATCTGTTGTTTGAAATAACGACCAAGATAATTAATGTAAACTGTTGTTTTACTCTTGCACACTGTGGTATTATTTTATGTGCGTGATTGTTGCTGACTACAACGTGTATGTCCCACGCATACAAACACTACTATACCAGTGGATTAAATACCTGCGTTTCAGTATACCGAGGACTTGTACTCAAGTCTCTCACTAACTTCACTTATAACATACGTCATTATCCTAAACGTGATAATTGACAATACACATTGTGTTCTTGTTTAACGTCTTTATATGACACTTAACAATTATATACTTCGAGATTGAGGAGCCCAGTTGGATCTGGCCATGCATGCTACGGGAGTTGTACCTGTCTCAGGTCGTCCTACTACGTCGCGACGGAACATTCAGTTGGGAGGAAGACTTTATTCCTTCCGGGATTCAAATGCCCTTCAGTTCGAGGAAGACTTTATTCCTCTAGTGGGTTCTTATTTCCCACGCCATTCAGTTCAGGGTTTAACTACGTTATCTCCTGGGGTTTTTATACCCAACCTTTCTCTATAACGAGGTCACTATACCTCCACTATTTCAGATATTCAGTATAACTGTCAGTCCATTGTGTGGACCGACTATCAGTAAAGAATTTCAGTTCAGCTAACTTGACCTTCTGTGTCTTGTTCTATGTGACATTATTGTCCTTGTGTGGATACTTGTTATAATCAGACTATGCTTGTTTACAGCTTTATAAAAATGAACTGCATGTATTCGACAAAGTAGTTGGTGTGGCCGGTAGACGATGGGCTGCACGTTTTCCATACCAGCATTGTTTGCTGAGCCCCTTGGGGGCACCCCCATTTTTCAGGTACCTGAAGTTGAGGATCACCGCACTGAGTGTAGGTGGGGTAGACCAAGCTTGGGAGTCTACTATTAGTTAATTATTTTATTTCAGTATTTTACTTTGAGTTTGATTCCTAGTATCTCGAGTTGTATCTGTATTCCAGACCGTGACATTTGAGGATTGTATTTCGACTTAGCCTTGTTGGTCACAAGGGTGGCCAACGGCATTGTAATACCGCCCGGTTGCTATATTTATTTCCGCTGCAGTTGTATTTTATTTGGGAGTGATCGCCGTTCAGTTTATTGGATTTCGGGTTGGGGTATTACAAAAATGGTATCAGAGCGTAGTTACGCTCTGGATACAAGGATACACCGAGATTAGGATATCTAATACCTTAGGTTAAGGGTTGAGAGATAGTATTGAAAGGAGTTTAAGTTAGTTTTACTTAGACTACTATCCAAGACCAAGATAGTGACCTCAGTGTCTAATATACCTCAACATCCTGCAGATGTCAGGAAGAGGAGGACGACGGGACAGGCCGATGAGGAGCCATCCGTCAGGCTGGCAGACATTGCCACCTTAATTGCTCAGGCATTCGCACAGGCGGGGGTTGGACAGCAGCAGCAGCTACCTCCACCACCACCACCCAGAGAGAGAGATTGGGTGAAGAGTTTGGCTGATTTAAGGCCAACTGCATTCAAGGGGCAGACTGACCCTGCTCACTTGGAGACCTACATCATGGAGATGGAGAGACAGCGTTCGAGACGCTTGCAGTCCCAGCTAGGGAAAAAGTAAGACTTGCTGCCTTTTATCTGAAGGATGCAGCTAGAGATTGGTGGAACATGGTGAAAGCCGACCACCTGGATGACCCAGCTTTTACTTGGGGACATTACACTGCACTACTTAGGGGCAAATACTACCCGGCCCACACCAGGATGGTGAAGACTAGGGAGTTTGATGCATTGGAGCAGACGGGAAAGATGACCGTTGATGAGTATTATGCTAAGTTTACTTCACTACTCCGACTACTACCCGGCATAGGATACTCGGACCAGGTGTTGGTCGACCGATTCTACGGGGGACTGAGCCCTCGACTTCAGTTTGGGATGGGACCAATCATCCCCACCAGTTTGCAGGTAAAACAGGAAAGACATAAATCAGTTGGAAATCTTATTACATACTATACCCCATCAGGGGAGAATTGGAGATTAATATCTTGAGATTTCAGGAATGCTACCATGCTGCTTCCGTAGTGGAGATCACTTGTAAGAGAAGGGATGCTTTGAGCTCCCAAAGAGGAAGGACGGACCTGGTGGCGAAGATGCCAAGCAGGGGAACTCCAACAGAAGGAACAAACCTTATCAGAAGGGACAGGGGTCCTACCAAGGGAAGGGGACCCAAACTACTGGGTACCCCCAGTGGGAACCCACGGAAGCAAACTAACAGAAAACCTACCCATCTAGGGTAGGAACTCTAAGTTAAATTTGAGACTTTTGTGATTACTTCAGTACCTTTGGGATGTATAATCGACCTTGATTGTGTTAGGTTCCGGACATGGCTCAAACACGGGCCAGAAGTATGTCCGCCGTTTCAACTGTAAGCAATGCGGAAAGGACCACCCCGGCGTTGACTGCCAAGGGGAGAAAGTCACGTGCCGCTACTGTCAGATACTCGGGCATCGTGCCTTCGAGTGTATCCGGAACCCGGAGAGCAGGAACTACCGCCCGGGAGCAAAGCCAAACACCGGCCCTAAGAACGGAGCTAGCGATACTCGCCCTCCACCAACAAACCAGGCTCAGGGGTATAAGGGCAAAGGCCCAGCATCGGGACCCGCCCTACATGTCATGGACCGCTCAGATGAGGCTGGTCCTTCTTCTAACCCAGGTATTTCTAAACCATGTGAACCTGTTATTGAGCAATGGATGATGTGAATGAGTGCTTGCATGCCTTGATTGCCTAGTTGCATGGGAAAGAATTATTAAGACTCACTAGAAAAATTTAAAACACGTAGGAAGCTATAAGATATGCTTTCCTATCCCTCACCGCCCTCCCTGGAAGAAAACATTATCAAAATACAAGAACCAGGAAACGAACAATGTAAGGTTATCCAACCAGGTTTGATACTACTCAAAGGATACCTAACACCGGAGACACAAATTGCAATCATCAGAAGATGTCAAGAATTGGGAGCAGGACCAGGAGGGTTCTACACTCCAGAATTTCCAGGAGGATCAAAAATGAAGCTGAAAATGATGTGCTTAGGAAAGGATTGGAATCCTTACTCAAAGACCTACCAAGATACAAGAAATGGAGATGGAGCACAAGTGCCAAAAATCCCAGAAGAATTTTTACCAATTGTGGAACAAGCAGTTAATACAGCTCAACAGCTAGAAGAAGATCCAGTTCCCAATCTAAGGGCTGATCTATGCATCATCAACTTCTATGAAGAAGGAGGCCGTTTAGGACTACACCAGGACAATGATGAAACAAAAGGGTCCCTTGAACAGGGAATACCAGTATTATCTTTGTCAATTGGAGATGACGCAGAGTTTCTTTATGGCGAGCAGAAGCGTGTGGACCTTGCCAAGAAAATCATGTTGAGTTCAGGAGATGTTTTAATAATGGGTGGAAAGTCAAGGTTGCTATACCATGGAATTAAAAGGATTAAGCTAAACACAGCACCTTCGACAGTGATAAACACCACTCACATGAGACCAGGAAGATTAAGTTTAACCTTTAGAAAGTACTAGTGTTGTAATTGTTTTTGGACTTCAGAAAGGAGATCATCTCATCAATGAAGCATTATTGTTTGTGAAAGTGAATGTCTTTAGACCCCATCATGTATCAAAGTACTTACTCAGATTCTGTTATTAGGTTGTGCTAAGGAGACGGAAGGTGCCTTAAGTATACTTACTGAGGAGGAGGCCCGCAAGGGCGGCTCGATTCTCACTGGTACCTTTCCGGTTAATGGAGTGGATGCATTAGTACTGTTCGACTCCGGAGCCTCACATACTTTCGTTTCGCCTACGCTTGCGGGGAAGTTGGGGCTAGACGCAGTAGAGTTACCTGATTTTAAGGTGGCACTCCCGTCTAAGGAGAAGATCAGTTGCACTCGTCTTTATAGAGGAGCCACTATCAGTATTAAGGAGGAGGATTTTCCTATTGACCTTATTGAGTTCAGAGGTCTAGGATTCGATGTTATAGCCGGGATGGACTGGCTGGGGCGGCACAGAGGCCGCATTCTTTGTGCAGAGCGCAGACTGTTGCTTAAGAGCCCATCAGGAGTGATAGTATCTTACCGTCAGAGCCCTAGGGCACCATCGATAAAAGTTATATCTGCTATGTCCATGTACAAGCACGTCAGGAAGCAGAAGGAGGTATATCTATGTTATGTTCAGGATGTAGAGCATGACCCTGATTTTGATCCAGCTATGCCAGTGGTGTCGGAATTTCCAGATATTTTTCCAAAGGAACTTCCAGGCTTACCGCCATCCAGAGAGGTAGAGTTCTCCATCGAATTACTACCAGGTACCGGTCCCATAGCTAAGGCACCGTACCGTATGGCACCAGCAGAGATGGCTGAGCTGAAGGAGCAGCTAAAAGATTTATTGGACAAGGGATACATACGACCTAGCGTATCTCCTTGGGGAGCACCAGTGCTTTTTGTGAAAAAGAAGGATGGAAGCCTTCGGCTATGTATTGATTACAGGGAGCTTAATGCAGTATCAGTGAAGAATAAATATCCACTACCACGGATCGATGATTTGTTTGATCAGCTGAGAGGAGCAAAAGTGTTTTCAAAGATCGATTTGAGATCAGGCTACCATCAGATACCCATCAGGGAGCAAGACATAGAAAAGACAGCATTCAGAACACGGTATGGCCACTATGAGTTTACAGTTATGCCTTTTGGCTTGTCAAATGCACCTGCAGTCTTTATGGATTTGATGAACAGATTATTCAGAGAGCAGTTGGATAAGACCGTGGTTGTATTCATCGATGACATCCTCATTTATTCAAAGTCTAAGGAAGAGCACGCGAGTCACCTCCGACATGTACTTGAGATCTTAAGGGAGAACCAGCTTTATGCTAAGTTCTCCAAATGTGAGTTTTGGTTGGACAGAGTTTCCTTTTTAGGACATGTTATCTCTGATGCTGGGATCGCAGTGGATCCGGCAAAGATAGAAGCAGTTCGCACTTGGCCTAGGCCAAAGACAGTTACGGACATCAGGAGTTTCCTTGGTTTAGCAGGATACTACAGAAGGTTTGTCAGAGACTTCTCCAAAATAGCCAAACCTATGACCAGCTTAATGAAGAAGGATGCACCTTTCACATGGACTACTGAATGTGAGACCTCATTCGAGCTTCTGAAGAATGCTTTGACATCAGCACCAGTTTTGACTATCCCTGAAGGCACAGAGGGTTATGAAGTTTATTGTGACGCATCAGGCAGGGGACTAGGGTGTGTACTCATGCAGAATGGGAAGGTAGTCGCCTACTGATGAGTGTCCAAATGAGCATGTTTTAGGGGTGTATTTCATATGTTTAATCAACACTTTTCATGCTCATTTCTCCACTCTAGTTTGTTTTCCTCTAGTTTTGTGTTTCATTGGTGTTTCACACATTTATTGTTTAAACAGGAGGATTAACATAGCTAGGAGTAAAGTAGACTAAGAGAGGAACGCGTGGGCGCAAACGGATCCAAAATCGGAGTTAAAACGAAGAAGATACAGCGTTTTGAAGTTATACTGACTCCGACCGACCTTGCAAGTCCGGTCGCAAGTCCGGCCGGGCCGAAATTTTGCCCAGATTGCGTTTTTACAAGCTACTGGAATCGACCGACCTTGCAAGTCCGGTCGCAAGTCCGGTCGAACTTAAAAACGCGTCCGAAAATCGCTACTGACTCCGACCGACCTTGCAAGTCCGGTCGCAAGTCCGGTCGGTCGTAAAATTTGCCCAGAAATCAGATTTTAAAAGGGGAAAAGAGGAGGAAAGAGAGGGAGGTCGAGACCTGGACTCCAGGCGACGGTAGAGGCGACAGAAGAAGAAAAAGAGAGGAGAAGAGAAGAGAAGGAAGAGGAGAGGATTTCACCTCATTCAAGAGCTCAACCACCTCCATTAATGGCTATTTCTTCCTCCTTTCTCTCCTTTGTAGCTTCAATGCTTGAGTAGTCTCCTTGTAGCTTGGGATTTGGGGATTTTGCCCCAAAATCCCTAAACTCCGTTGTAGATTCTTGAACTCGTTTATGGTTTTATTTCAGTTCGTGTGCTGAATACCGATAACGATTGTGTGTTTGTGGCTCTTGAACTTGTCACCCATGATTTGGGGATTTGTTGAGGGTTTTGCCCAATTTGTTATCTTTGTGTGAAATTGGTTGGTTTGCCTTGAATTTGTTGAAATGAGATTCTGAGATAGATTCTAGGTTGCTGATTAATTAGCACTATGTGTTAAACTGGTTGGTTTGGCCTACCGATTAGTTGAGCATTATTGTGGATTTCTGTCAACATGTGATTCTGAGATAGAAATCTAGACCGTGAGGACTGAATCAGTGCATTCTAATATCGAGGATTTCGAGATTAGACTACACTGCAACTTAAGGGGAATTTGTGCTTAATGCCATCAATTGACTAGGTACTTGGAAGATCCACCAGGTTCCATTCTGTTGGTTAGGATTAGTAGACCTTGATTAGGATATTAGTTAGTTTAGCGTTCCCGTTGTTTAGCCATGAGTTCGAGAATTGACCATTGGTAGTAAAGGGAGGACGGGTGCAAATATCCATCCCGAGCTACACCTATCCTAGATTAGTTAGTCTAGTTTTACTGCTTTCCTTCGTTTTCCGATTTATCTATCCAACCAACAAAACTCCCAAAACAATTTACATTTATGCACTTTTGTATATATCCTCTTGCACATTTACTAAGCTTATAATTAGCTAGACAGTTACGAAGTCCCTGTGGATACGACCTTGTTGTACTACAATGATTGGGTTCACTGCCCATAGTTAGCAGAGTAGTCTCACCACTATTTTGCCAACAAGTTTTTGGCGCCGTTGCCGGGGACTTCGGTCCAACTATCTGTTTATTATCTGTTTAGTTTCTGTGCATATTTTTCATTTCCTTTATTTCCCCTTTTGTGTATAAATTTGTGTTACTTTTTTTTTAGGAACCTATCTCTGATGGATGGTCTTGATGATCAAGCAGAAGATTGTTACGGCTACACCTCTGGAGCAACCTACGACCAATACATTGATTGTCAAGGGTGTGGATCCTTTCATATGTTCCCTCCTTGTGAGGATCTAATCTCAAGATCGGAGACTCTCATGGAGAACCGGTTCTTATCTGTCAATCCAAACCCCACTGAACAAGACATCAATCGATGGATCAGGTGCCAAGAGAGTGGAGGAGACCAGAAGAGTGCTTATTGTTCTGAGATCACGGCAAGGGTAGATTCACCCACTCTGGAGGATCTTAGTGCGAGAATGAACACCATCGACATGAACCAGCTCATTACACTAGCTCGAAGGGAGCAACAACCAGAGAGTGAAATGGTCCATGAAGTGGAGCAGCGGACTAAGGAAAAAGACCTCGACATGAACCAACTGAAGCTCTATGCCAAATTAGTAGAGATGAACGCGATGATGGAAGGTCTACTAAACCTTGCATCGCAGCAACCGGAGAGCGAAATGGTTCATAAAGTGGATCACCTTACTGAGGACTTGAGTTGCTCTCTATCACCTCCCCCGTTCGAACCTGAGAAAACGTCATTCAACCATCTGCCTGAGTTCGAAGCCAAGCCATCAGAGGACCGCTTCCACCTTGACTTCATGGAGTCTCCTCCCTCTGAAGTCAACTACCGTTATTTCCCCTCCTTCTCTGTGCTCCACCCAGAAGATGAGGATGGACACATCCTCAACCTTGAGGAGGAGGAGATGCCGCCTCCCTCCGATCCATCAGAGGAGAGTGCTATAATCAACTTCAAGGAGCCACCTCCCTCTGAAGTTGATTTTCATCAAGGCTCTTCCCATGAGCCTCACCAAGAAGTTGAGGACATTTACATCCTCGAATTTGAGGAGGAAAAGGAGCCATCAAACTTTGATCTTCACTTGAAGGATCAAGGCCCCCACCCGTGCACTAATGAAGTTGGGCGGAAGCTCAACGTACACCCTCTAAGTGTGGAGGCCACCTTCCCCTTTGATCCCGGACCAAAGATTGAAGACAAAGTCCGCTCCGGAGTTCCCTGCACCGCTCACTGAAGATAAGGATGCTTACATCTTGAATTTGAAGAGGAGGCTCCACCACAGTTTGATCCTCGTACCAAGGATCACCCACCTCAACACTTCCACCTGATGAATGATCGGTGGAGTTTACACTTTCACATCCTAAGTGTTGAGGCCACATTTCCTTTTGATCCGGGTCGTTCTTCATTGCTAGATGATGCCCGCCCAACCCACCCGTTGAGCTGACTTCAACGTTCATATTCGATCCCGGATGACTTCACGGTGGTATGGTCTAGCCAAAGACCTTAAAGAAGGGCCGCTTACCGGGAGGCAACCCGGATTTCATTTCGTATCCTGTCTTTTAAATTCTGTTAGTTTAGATTTTGCATTGTTTTCAATAATGGGCTATTTTGGCATTCTTTGGACTTGCCCTTTTACGCCCAATTGGTGGCGTTTGTGTTGTGAATATTTTGGAAACAGGTAAGCCCCTCTGAAAAAGGGATGGAATTAGGAACAATTACAAAGGAACCTCTGGCGAAATTTTCCAAGAGGACCTTCATCTCCAACGATTGAAGGTAGCACCTCAACGACCCCTCCCACTTGCAATTGTGCGGGCACCCTATCTTCCATCCGCATCTTATCGGGGAGTACTCGTTTCACCCTTCCTTTAATATTTGCCCACAACGACTCCATTATTTTTATTTCCTGTTTTTGTTTTCGTTCTCCTTTGGTTTTGTTTTTGCTAACCCTTAACTCCAGTTGTAGTTTGGTTGCTTCTAGTGTTTTATGCGGGTGCAATTTCAATTCCACACCGCAATAAGCTACGCTACTTGAGGCTGAAGCTCAAGTGTGGGGGAGTTCTACAAACTGATAGCAATAGCAATCTCAGGGGAGTACTAGTTCCTTTTAGTTTTCGTTCTCTCTTCTCTAATTTTGAACCTGCAAATCTGGGGATAGCTTCTTGCTATACTGTTTTGTTTGTGTCCCGTGTGATTTTCCTTTTGTCTGCTTCCCGCAAAGGTCTTCTGGAACCTTCCCCGGTTTTGATTGGTGAACAATGGGGACATTGTTCAATTTAAGTGTGGGGGAGTGACCTTTTCGGTGAATTGTGTGCTTAAATGCTTAATACTTCATGCTTATCTTGCGATTGTCCAAAATAAAAAACTTGGACCCTTGTGTTGTGAGTTGTTCTCATTAAGAACAAATACTGTTATGAATTGTGGGATAAATGCTTAAATTTTTCATTTTGATTGCTTTTGAGGAGCATTTTACATGCGGTGTGGCCAAGTGATCTTGTATGGTTGGATTTTTATTGCTTTGGGGTTCCTTCTGTCTTCTTTCTTAGGGATTGCTAAGGGGTGCTTCTTTGTGAAAATCCATCAAGGGACTTGTGAGACGCCATTGTTAACCAACAATGAGAGTTGAGTGTTCTTAAATGTAAAGGCTTGATGCCAAAATTTTATCTTCTCATCTCTTATGCAAAAGTGAAACAATTGCATAAATCTATTTTTCCTTTTGTTTTCTTCTCAATGCCCATTCTTGAGAGAAGTTGGACATGGTAAAAGCTCTCCAAGTCACCTAATCTTTAGAACTTTGAAGCACTTCGGATCATACCCCGAAACTCTAGATTTTGTTTTGCCCTAAGCACACCCATGCCACCACTAAGAGATGGTTCACACTCCTCAAAGGTTTTAATCACTTTTTTTCTTCTTTTATCCTACAATTCATGTTAGTGTTTGTTAGTCTTGAGCATTCCTTACTTGCATGGGTGCTTGGTTTTGCTTGAGGACAAGCAAAAAGGTAAGTGTGGGGGTGTGATGAGTGTCCAAATGAGCATGTTTTAGGGGTGTATTTCATATGTTTAATCAACACTTTTCATGCTCATTTCTCCACTCTAGCTTGTTTTCCTCTAGTTTTGTGTTTCATTGGTGTTTCACACATTTATTGTTTAAACAGGAGGATTAACATAGCTAGGAGTAAAGTAGACGAAGAGAGGAACGCGTGGGCGCAAACGGATCCAAAATCGGAGTTAAAACGAAGAAGATACAGCGTTTTGAAGTTATACTGACTCCGACCGACCTTGCAAGTCCGGTCGCAAGTCCGGTCGGGTCGAAATTTTGCCCAGATTGCGTTTTTACAAGCTACTGGAATCGACCGACCTTGCAAGTCCGGTCGCAAGTCCGGTCGAACTTAAAAACGCGTCCGAAAATCGCTACTGACTCCGACCGACCTTGCAAGTCCGGTCGCAAGTCCGGTCGGTCGTAAAATTTGCCCAGAAATCAGATTTTAAAAGGGGAAAAGAGGAGGAAAGAGAGGGAGGTCGAGACCTGGACTCCAGGCGACGGTAGAGGCGACAGAAGAAGAGAAAAAGAGAGGAGAAGAGAAGAGAAGGAAGAGGAGAGGATTTCACCTCATTCAAGAGCTCAACCACCTCCATTAATGGCTATTTCTTCCTCCTTTCTCTCCTTTGTAGCTTCAATGCTTGAGTAGTCTCCTTGTAGCTTGGGATTTGGGGATTTTGCCCCAAAATCCCTAAACTCCGTTGTAGATTCTTGAACTCGTTTATGGTTTTATTTCAGTTCGTGTGCTGAATACCGATAACGATTGTGTGTTTGTGGCTCTTGAACTTGTCACCCATGATTTGGGGATTTGTTGAGGGTTTTGCCCAATTTGTTATCTTTGTGTGAAATTGGTTGGTTTGCCTTGAATTTGTTGAAATGAGATTCTGAGATAGATTCTAGGTTGCTGATTAATTAGCACTATGTGTTAAACTGGTTGGTTTGGCCTACCGATTAGTTGAGCATTATTGTGGATTTCTGTCAACATGTGATTCTGAGATAGAAATCTAGACCGTGAGGACTGAATCAGTGCATTCTAATATCGAGGATTTCGAGATTAGACTACACTGCAACTTAAGGGGAATTTGTGCTTAATGCCATCAATTGACTAGGTACTTGGAAGATCCACCAGGTTCCATTCTGTTGGTTAGGATTAGTAGACCTTGATTAGGATATTAGTTAGTTTAGCGTTCCCGTTGTTTAGCCATGAGTTCGAGAATTGACCATTGGTAGTAAAGGGAGGACGGGTGCAAATATCCATCCCGAGCTACACCTATCCTAGATTAGTTAGTCTAGTTTTACTGCTTTCCTTCGTTTTCCGATTTATCTATCCAACCAACAAAACTCCCAAAACAATTTACATTTATGCACTTTTGTATATATCCTCTTGCACATTTACTAAGCTTATAATTAGCTAGACAGTTACGAAGTCCCTGTGGATACGACCTTGTTGTACTACAATGATTGGGTTCACTGCCCATAGTTAGCAGAGTAGTCTCACCACTATTTTGCCAACACCTACGCTTCCCGACAGTTGAAGAAACATGAGGAAAACTATCCCACACATGACTTGGAGCTTGGAGCTATTGTTTTTGCTTTGAAGATCTGGCGCCACTACCTGTATGGTGTCCAGATGACCGTATATTCGGATCACAAGAGTTTGAAGTATGTATTCACCCAAAAGGAGTTAAACATGAGACAAAGAAGATGGGTTGAATTTCTTAAGGACTATGATATTGATTTGCAGTACAAGGAAGGGAAAGCTAATGTTGTAGCAGACGCACTGAGTCGACGAGCACATTCCCTAAATGCCATTGTGGCTAGCTCGAGTCTTATGGACGACATACGTAGAGCACAGCAGAGTGATCAGCGAATGATGGAGATCAGTCAGAAGTTGTCTGACGGTACATTTGAAGGTGGGAAGTATGAGTTCCAGTTACATGATGATGGGCTCATCAGATTGAAGGGGGGATTGTGTATTCCCAGAGACAGCACAGATATTAAGGAGCATATTCTTCGAGAGTCCCACACTTCTACCACATCGGTCCATCCAGGAGCTTCTAAGATGTACAAAGATCTAAAGAGGTATTTCTGGTGGAGTGGTATGAAGGGCGACGTGACAGAGTATGTGATTCGATGTCTCACTTGTCAGAAAGTGAAATTCGAACATAGACGACCAGGAGGTATGGTACAGTCTATGCCAGTTCCAGAGTGGAAGTTTTATGATATCTCTATGGACTTCGTGGTGGGACTACCACCTACGAGAGGAGGACTTAATATGATTTGGTCGTGTTGATCGATTGACTAAGGTGCTAGGTTCATTCCGATGAAAGACACTTGGAAAGTGCCTAGTTAGCAGAGCTATTTGAGAAAGAGATTATCAGACATCATGGAGTTCCAAAGACTATTGTTTCAGATCGAGATACTAGATTTCTCTCGCGATATTGGCGAGCTACTCGCGAAGCACTTGGCACTGAATTGAAGCTTAGCACAGCATTTCATCCTCAGACAGATGGTCAGTCAGAGGACTATTCAGACCTTAGGACATGCTACGAGCATGTGCCTTGGACTTTCAGGGCAGCTGGATAGATAGATTACATCTCATCGAGTTTGCTTACAATAACAGCTATCACACCTCTATACAGATGTCACCTTTTCAGGCTTTATATGGCAGACCATGCCGCACACCTTTGTGGGGACGAGTCTAGTGAGACCGTCATCATTGGGCCGGAGTACTTGGAGCAAGTCCAGGCAGAAGTTAGCAGATCAGAAACAATATGAAAGCAGCACAGGCAGACAGAAATCATATGCTGATGAGAGGCGACGAGACCTTGAGTTCGCAGTTGGCGACCAGGTATTTCTACGAGTTTCACCCATGAAGGGTGTATTCAGATTTGGTCAGAAGGGCAAGCTAAGCCCGAAATTTGTAGGACCCTACGCTATCATAGAGCGGGTGGGCCTAGTGGCATATCGACTTGATTTGCCAGCCGAGTTGGGCAAAGTACACAATGTTTTTCACGTGTCTCAGCTTAAGAAATACATGCCTCATCCTTCTCATGTTCTACAACCAGAGACACTCTCTTTAGAACCAACAATGCGGTATGTGGAAACACCGCAAAGAATCTTAGATAGGAAGACACGAGAGACTCGAAACAAGTCTGTGAGCCTCGTGAAGGTTCTTTGGTCGAACCACGATGTGGAAGAGGCCACATGGGAACTCGAAGCTGATATGCGAGCGAAGTTTCCCTCATTATTTACCGACTAGGCACTTTAGTCTAGGGTACGGGGGCGTACCCCTTCTTTTTGGGGGGTAGAGCCTTTTTCATTTTTGAGTTTAGTGTGCACTTTGTTGCACCTTTGTGCATTGCATTTGTTGCTTTGTGCATTTCAGTTGTTGCACTTTTGTGCATTTCAGTTGTTGCACTTTTGTGCATTTCAGTTGTTGCACCTTTGTGCATTTCAGTTGTTGCACCCTTGTGCATTTCAGTGACACCGTGTCTTGTATGTGTTCTTGTGTAACACTGTGTTTGAATGTACCTTGTACTTCTACTTGATTGTGTGTACTTCATTACACTACAATGGAAATATTATATGCACTACGTTGCACCATTTGAAATGAAAAGTGATTGTGTTCACTACCTTGCCTTACACTGCAAGTATGTTATGACATTCCAAGTATTTCTGTTGTACTTGATATACACTATGAACTTAGGGATATAGAGCTTGGGACTTGATCCTAAAATTAGATTGAGTTGTGGATACTTAGGAACTTGATTCCCCCACAACCTTATACTTTAAATATGAGACTTCGGGGCGAAGTCCTTTTTAAGGGGGGTAGATTGAAATACCCCAAATCTAAATAATATATTTAATCATTATTATTGGAATATAATCCAAATATAAATCATTTCACGTACGCATGCAAACCCATGCATGAAAACGTTACGTAAAAACAGTCGTTTCACCATAAACGCAAAACGCCTTAGAAGCATATGGTCAAACATGACCTTGTATGACCCTCTAATATTCAAACTAAATGGTCATACAATTATTATATGAATATACAAATATATTCCCTAAGCTATATTCAGTCAAATACGCAAAATGCTGGGAGTGCTCACACCCGCTCCTTAAAGCAAGAAAAGTCCGGAGGAGTGCCGAGGTGGCACGAACTCCTATAAATTAATTCCTAGAGTTCCTAACATCATTATTTATCATTCTAAAGAGAACCCACGAAGTGGTTTCTCAAAATTCAGCAAGAACCAAGGAGGATTTCTTAGCGCTCCTTTTTGGCCCGGGAGTGTCCCGATGGCCCGTAAATTATGTCACGGGTTGATATAACCCCATATAACTCAATGTAACATCTTAGTATATGTTTATTTACTATAATAAGTGTTTACAAACACTTGGAACTCATAAGAACAATTGGTTTCCCAAAATTTCCTTAGAGCAAAAAACACACCTTCGGGTGTCACGAAAATGCGTTTTACGCAATTACCTTGTAGTTTTGACATGCCACGAATTGGTAATCTTAAATGGGGTTAAAATGACCTTCTAAATAAGTTGGTGTGACTAGTCAACAAGGCTCTCTATAGGGGCCGATTTTAAGGGCAAAAACTAGTATAAAAATTGCATTAAAAATTTATAAAAGGCTTAAAACATGATGACTCATCATCCCATGTGTTACATTACTTAATGCCAAAGTATGTAGGTCTCATTTGACCAGAGAGCTGGCGAAATTAGGTCATGGAACAAGGCCATGTGAGCTAGATACAAAACAAATGCTAAAAGCAAAAAGTAGATTCCTTTTTCTTTTTGCCTTTTGATTTCTTAAGCAAGTAACCTTCCTTGCTTCTTCCTTGGCTCTTCATGGCCGGTTTTTGAACCCCATTCAGACCTCCATTTCGTGACTCCACATGAAGAAGAAGACAAGCCAAGTAGCATTGAAAAATCAAAGGAATATACTCACCTTTTCTTACCTTGTCTTCTAGCCAAAATAATTGTCTTTCCAACTCTTGCTTAGTCACACCACATGGCCGGTTTTCATGCTGGAAAGGAGGCATTTATTGAGCCAATAATCAAGGTAATAAACTAAGGAAAAAGAATTGTCAATGACATTAAAAATTGACAAAACAAATCAAATTCCAATTTGCTTCTTTCATTTACGTGAGCTAGGTCTCATTTCCCTCCTTGCACATTTCCTCCACGGTTTGGTAAGGCTCCCTCCTCTCTCTTCTAGCTTCATCTTCTTCCTTTGAAGCTCTTAAGTCCATTAATGGAGTTTTAACTTCTATCTTCATCTTTAAGGTAATTTCCTAGCATTTCTTGGCAAGTCTTGAAGCAAAACTCTTCCTAGCATATCAAGGTGGGTTCGGCCACATTTAGTTCTCCAAGGGGATTGTCCAAACCAACATTAAACCAAGGAGCATCTCAAGGTTATCTTAAGGTAGGTTTTAAAGCTTGGAAATCCTTAAAACACATTTTTGTGTGTAACCAAGTTCTACCTCTTCTAAGTCTCTTTCTTCTTCATTTTGATGAAGGAAAACTTGTTCTTCATCTACCTTAGGAGTGGCGAATTTATAAGGAGAAAAGTCTAAGGTAAAGTCTTGTAAAACTACTTCCAAATCTACTTAAGATCTTTATTCAAGATCTAACTCCTAAACACCTTCACCTCTTGCAAAACCGAAGAGGAGCATCAAGTTTACCTAGGAGAAAGCTTGGAGATTCAAGAAGAAGTTCAAGCACTTAACCACCTTTGTTAAGAAGTAAGTTTACTAAGTAAATCTTTATGTTATAAGCTTTGTTAAGCTTCTAAAAATTGTACAAAAATTATGTACACCTCCTAGGTTAATTAATACCGAAACTACTTGGTTTTATATGCCAAAAATATATATAACATATATAGAAATATTTACCTTAAGACACATTTTTGTGTCACAAAATTTATTTATGTTACAAATTAATTAAGGCCGAAATGTCTTGGGCAAAAATGCTTATTTTTGAGCTAAGAATAAATATAAGACATTACAATAATTTATACATGAGTTATATGACTCATATGAATTTATGTACATTTATTATGACATATAAATCCACTTTTATATACTATATGGTCACTAAATAAATATGGCCGAATTACCTAAGTGTTAAATAGGTATTAATGACCTACTTAGGTATATAAACTTATATCATAAAGTTTTGTGAGTTAAAAAAAATACTTATTAGAGCTTAATGGCTAATTAATTAAGTTATGTGGCTTAAGTATAATTTTTACAAAGTTTAGTGGGTTTAGTATAAAAACCGAGAGCTAAAGGGGTACTTAGTGTAATTATGAAATAATATAAGGTTAAGAATTAAGTTTATGAATTTTAGATAATTTAAACATGTGTCTAAGTAACACTTTATAAAGTTTTGGGCTATTATGTAATTTATAAAAGTTGAGATGTAAGTTTATAAATTATTAGTGGGCGAATTGATAATTAAGAGAATCATTGAGTTCACTTTCAAAATTTTGAAGGATTAAATATTTAGGCTTTAGATTATAAGTTATTAAGATACTAATATAAAGTTTTGGGGTGAAAATGTAATTAATGGAAAGTTCAAGACCAAAGCCGAATTCTTTGGGGTTAGTTTGGTAATTTAAGAATTTATATATATATATATATTCGGCATTTATGGAGAATTAAAATTAAAACTATAGTTTACATGACATTATGTAAAAGTTATAAGATTTTGTGGTTAGATTGTGATTATAAGAAATAAATTATTAAAGCCGAGAATTTAAGGGGCTAAGTTGTGATTTTTGAGAGTTATAATATTTAAAAGCTATATACCAAAATATTAGGGATGGCTTTGCAATTTAGCTAAATAAGAAGTTAAAACTCTATAATATAAAGAGATTAGAATTTAATATAAAGTTTATGAATTTATGTGGTTGTTTTGTAAATAACCGAAAAATAAGAGTAAGAATTTAGATTAAAATAAATATAGGTCCTACATGGATATTTGGAGGAATTTAGAAGAAAGAATTTTGATTAAAGGAATTATGGAATTAAAACTATGACTTACATGGTTATAAGGAATTAAAAGAAAAACAATAAATATTATTTATGGTTAAAAAGGAGAATAATAAGACTATAAGAATTTTATGTCTATGTATGACATATAAATATAGTAAAGGAATTATAGGTTGTTATGTCACCTAGACAAATAAAATAAACAACAAATGCAATAAACACATATATGTGCATTAAAGGGATTTATAAATAAATCAAAAGGAATAACGAATGAGTAATACATAAAATCATGAGGTGATTAAAAGGAATAAACCTCACATGAAATAACAATATGAGATTTGTTAAAAGATCCAATAGAATTATTATATAAGGGTAACATAAATTAACCCTCTCAGTTAATCCTATTCTAGGACTTTGTTTGACCAGACGTTGACCAGGGTATAATCAACTGCAACCTACGGTGAACGGTATGGGATTCTTGCAACCTGTTTTCTAACGGATTACACTGGCTTGTGTGCTATCTGTTGTTTGAAATAACGACCAAGATAATTAATGTAAACTGTTGTTTTACTCTTGCACACTGTGGTATTATTTTATACGCGTGATTGTTGCTGACTACAACGTGTATGTCCCACGCATACAAACACTACTATACCAGTGGATTAAATACCTGCGTTTCAGTATACCGAGGACTTGTACTCAAGTCTCTCACTAACTTCACTTTATAACATACGTCATTATCCTAAACGTGATAATTGACAATACACATTGTGTTCTTGTTTAACGTCTTTATATGACACTTAACAATTATATACTTCGAGATTGAGGAGCCCAGTTGGATCTGGCCATGCATGCTACGGGAGTTGTACCTGTCTCAGGTCGTCTCCTACTACGTCGCGACGGAACATTCAGTTGGGAGGAAGACTTTATTCCTTCCGGGATTCAAATGCCCTTCAGTTCGAGGAAGACTTTATTCCTCTAGTGGGTTCTTATTTCCCACGCCATTCAGTTCAGGGTTTAACTACGTTATCTCCTGGGGTTTTTATACCCAACCTTTCTCTATAACGAGGTCACTATACCTCCACTATTTCAGATATTCAGTATAACTGTCAGTCCCATTGTGTGGACCGACTATCAGTAAAGAATTTCAGTTCAGCTAACTTGACCTTCTGTGTCTTGTTCTATGTGACATTATTGTCCTTGTGTGGATACTTGTTATAATCAGACTATGCTTGTTTACAGCTTTATAAAAATGAACTGCATGTATTCGACAAAGTAGTTGGTGTGGCCCGGTAGACGATGGGCTGCACGTTTTCCATACCAGCATTGTTTGCTGAGCCCCTTTGGGGGCACCCCCATTTTTCAGGTACCTGAAGTTGAGGAGATCACCGCACTGAGTGTAGGTGGGGTAGACCAAGCTTTGGGAGTCTACTATTAGTTAATTATTTTATTTCAGTATTTTACTTTGAGTTTGATTCCTAGTATCTCGGGTTGTATCTGTATTCCAGACCGTGACATTTGAGGATTGTATTTGGACTTAGCCTTGTTGGTCACAAGGGTGGCCAACGGCATTGTAATACCGCCCGGTTGCTATATTTATTTCCGCTGCAGTTGTATTTTATTTGGGAGTGATCGCCGTTCAGTTTATTGGATTTCGGGTTGGGGTATTACATTGGGGCATATGGAGGACAACATTCATCCAAGATTCGAACACCTAGTTAATCCCCAAACTGTGCAGAGAACAAGAGAAACATCATCAAAATCATAAAAATTCAGGGAAAGGGCTCCATCCTATTGAGAGTTTCATCAGACAATGAGAATGAATTTGTTTCTTCATGCTAGAAGCACCAATTAGACCTATCCAAAACCACATATTCACCAAAATTGGCATGAGCCAAAATCACATACAATCCACACAAGATAAAAGAATAAAAGGTCAATCAATAAACAAACAATAGGATCTTCACCTGAACACGCACCACCACATTCAAGCAAAAAGGGCTAAGCCTAACATTGGCATGACCCAAAAACCAAGAAACGCCTAAACCAATCCTTTTGTTAGCTGAGTGGATGTCCTAGTTAAACATGACAATTTTGATCCAACCCGAACCCAACCCATACTTTATGAGTTAGGGTCTTGATTGTTAACCCATTTATCTTTTGGGCCGACTTATTGGGATAAGTTAATATTGTGGGTTGGATTATGGTATAGATTGATATCCATGACCCAGTTCGATCCAAACATATCCTTTATAATAATGAAAAAATACAGTACACTTTTTATCTATATACATAAAAACTATTATAAAAGTAAAAACACTATAAAATGAATATGGGCCAAAGTAAAAAGAATAGTACTCAAAAATTAGTTCAATGTCTACACTCTTCAATTCATATCTTAATACCCTTTCTTAGTTAGAAAAAAGCACATTCACTTCACTTGAATAGTTGAGCCCTGTTTCTTAATGTTTCTCATAGGCTGTTGACGACAGAATACAAGCTACAGGCTCAGTAGCCAGCCTCAAAAGTGATTTTTTTAAGATTACTCTACACCAACATTACCCTATACCACAAATCATAAAAACCACTATATGATCAGTTAAAAAATGCCGAAAATACTTTTAGGGTTTGTAATACAAGCATTGTAAGACCCTAAACCATAAACCCTTTATACAAGCAATGGAATATTAAAGATATACAACCGTGGCCAATATTTTATTTAGCTATGGCTTACATATTTATGTATACATGGCTTACATATCTTAATGTCTATGGCAACATTTTTTTGTATATAAAAGCTTAAACTAATAAATAAAAGATTATTAGTCATACATATACTCGAACATGTTAGTCAGCATAGATCTTAAATACCACCATAGGAAAGCTAAAACAATGAAAACCTATTTTAGGTTATGTAGTGAAGGGTTTAAGGTCGTTACCACAACTCTTTAAAATGTGTCGAGTCAATGACGACATTATAAAATATAAAACAAGTTAAAAAAGGATTACCCTACACCACACATCCTAAAAACCACATAAAAAAGGTTTTGTTCATAAACGTTAAAATTCACTTAAATTTATTACTAACAATTATTTATATATTAAGATAGTTTTTTATATGATGGTTGTTATTTATATATAATCATGACTAATATTATCTATACACATAACATATAATTTTATATCGATGACATATATTGATGCCTTTATGATAAAGACAAATCAAATGTCTTTATCTAACCCTACCAGTACTTAGAGCCAAGATCATCATCTCCCTCAACTACGGAGAAGCCCAGCAACGGCGTATCCTCTTTGAAGAGAAACTTCTACGTCAACATTTGCTAATTATACGTGTTCTCCTTAATGACAAGAAGAAGTTACCAGCGTTGTTTTTTTTTTTTTTTTTTGAAATAGTTTATACTTTATAGGTATATGGCTTTAAGACCGGGACGGCTATAAATTTTTGCAACATGATATATGGGCATGCAACGCATACAAATTGAAGTCAACGATTTATTTAACACATTGGATAAGTTTACCGGTCTTCCACTCTTATTTCTGTTACCCCACTCTTTTGAGAAAAAAATGATGATCCATCACAATCACTAGCTACTTTTCTTTTTGTTCCATCAGTCTTTGACATTGGAAAAAACAAATTTCTAGGGTGATGAAATCATTAAATTCATAAATCCTTAGATTAAATTAATTCTTGTACTAACTTTAGGCCCAGTTCGTGACCAAAAAAAGGCAACCCGTAAGGCCTTTTCTAAATGACTTAAGCGATTTGTTGCCTAAGTCCGTTCTCTAACAATAGCAGTACTGCAACTACTTCAACGGATGGCAACATTATTAATTTCGTGATAGATTTGTGTGGGTAATACCAAATATATATTTCACTGCAGCAATTGCACGTCGGTACCAGTGCAGATTAGGAGTGAGTAAAAGGGGCAGTAAAGTGAAATAACTGTTTTTTTTATTTGATCACCGTATTTTTTAACCGTTTTATAAAAGTTTGGTTATTTTAGTTAAAACGGTTATCCGTAATAAAGTACAATTCGGTTAACGGATATTAAAATTTAAACTTCAGTTATCCGTAATAACCGCTTTTATAAATATATTTTTATAAATTTTAATTTTTCTTAGCCCAATAATTTTATTTGATATTTTACTACTCACTCAATAAGGTTTAGGTTTTGATCATTTCGGTTAATTCAAAAAGTTTAGATTTTTTGGTTATTTTAGGAAGTTCGGTTATTTCGGTTATTTTAAAAAGTTCGATTATTTCAGGAACTTCGGTTATCGGGGCGGTTAACGGTTATTAGTGTAACATAAAAAACGGTTATCGGTTAAAACGGATATTAGTATTAAATTCCGTTAATTCGGTTGTAACCGAAATAACCGAACATCGTACTTTATTTTAAACTTCGGTTAACGGATATCCATTTTAACCGTTGCAGACCCATGGATGTTACACGTTTGTTCAGCCTGCATGCATAAACATGTGAACCTATTGTGCTAATATTAGATCATGCATAAATCTTGCATGGCTTCTTCCACTGTTATCATTTATTTTGTGTTACACATTATTTATTGTTTATATAACTATGAATATATATATATATACATATTATATGTAATTATAATCTAAATATGTATTAATTGTAAACTAAATAAATGTTTGTCAAATAGTAATTATGATATGTAAATATTATTTTAATTAAATAATTAGTAATACAGACTATAAAAAATTTATGTTACACATTTAATAATAGTTTTATGAATATGCATTTATATATGAAATTATGATATTTAAATATTAATAAATATTGTTTTAATTAAATAGTTAGTTATATGTATTATAGAAATTTTATATGTTACACATTATTTATTAGTTATATGAATATGGATATATATGTTGTATATGCAATTATGATATATAAATATTAGTAAAAATTATTTTTATTAAATAATTAGTAAAATTTGTATTATAGAAATTTTATGTTACACATTATTTATTATTTATGTTAATATCAATATATATATTCTGTTTGTAATTATGATAAATAAATATTGGTAAATAGTATTTTAATTAAATATTTGTAAATTATACTATAGTACTTCTAATATGTTAATGTATATGTAAATTAACATATTACATTTAATTTTTTTTATAAATTTAAATATACATTAAGCTGTTGAAATAAGTTTAGCAACGACAAACACATTATCAGATTATTTAGAATAAGTTAATGTCATTTTAAACTAATTATATCAGCTTTCAGCTTATCTAATCAGTCATCAGCTATCAACTATCAACTATCAGCTGGTTCACGAACTGGTTAATTTAAGGAGTTTTTTGAGATTCTATTTGAAAAATATTTCATTCTCTCTTTATAAGCTAGTTTTACTCTTTAAATTTCTTCTTTGCACCTTCACTGTAATACGATATAAATGAATTGGATGATGATTCTTCTAATTAACTTATTCAGAAATCTTGAATTTTTAAGTCGTGTAAATGTAGCCGTGATTTAATTAGAGTCTACTATCCATTTGATCCTTTTATTTTATTGAAGGAGTGTATTCGACTAACTTATAAAACCCGGCAATTTCTATTGTACAACCGGTTGTACGGTGAGCATCGTACAACCGTTCATTTTAAATTCAAACGTTGTTCAAATTTTTGTATTGATTATTCATATTGATGTAAAAAAGTCCATGTGTTATTGTGAAAATTGTTCAACTTTATATGATGTGTTCAAATTAATTGTGAAAAATGTTCGGGGATGTACGTAAACATCGTACAACCGGTTGTATGATAGTCGGATTGATAAAACCCCAAAAAAATCGTAAATATTAAGTGTTGATTGACAAAATTTATTAACTTTCATAGTAGTGGCATTTTACGTAATATTTATACTTACACAAGCTAGCTAGTTTATATGCGGAGAATAAACACCACGACCCATTATATATATGAATATGGATTATTTGTACGATTTTTTTTTTTGAAAAGTATTATTTGTACGAATTCGCTCCCTAAAGAACATATATATAACTAACTGTTGAAAAAAAAATCCCATTAATTCAAGAACAAAAATCAGTCTACTTTTTGTTTTTATGATATTTGCCCTTCCCCATTAAGTGGCGTAAAATACAACCGAATCATGTTGATTGTTAAGTAAATAATCTCTCCCGCATCATTCAGTGATTTGATTCGCTTGTTTAAATATAAATATACCCTCCTTCTTCTCTTTTTCCGTCCACTTTTTTTCTCTATTTCCATAAACAAAAAGTTGACAATTTAAAGTCGTAACGCGACATATTCGTTTAGTTTCTTCAATCTTTATCACATACCGATACTGATACTCTCTAAATTTAATTTAGCTAAGCTAATAGGAGTAACACAACAAAAAAAATAATAATTTCAAACAACTAATCATATCATCGTATCATACGAATAAATTTTAAGTTTCGACGCGTGGAAATATGTAGCAACAAACAAATCTTAATAGATTATTTAAAGCGCAAACGCATAAAGGATTGGATAGAATATAACTTAAACCACCAAAGGTAAAGAATTCACAACTCAACGTCGGTCCGCAACCCAAATTGTTTAATACTACTACTCTACTAGTAAGAATATCACTACAAAATTTCAAACACCGTGGTGGAATATAAGTGATGAATCAATGGATGTGGTCTCTTAATCATTAGTTTTTTATGGAAAAAATTCGAATCATAAATATCTTTTATCAGGTAGAGTGATTTTTTGTTTCTGGTCAAATCAATATTATTCCTCAATATTTGAAGCTTTAGTTTATGTACACATATTAAGAAGAGTCCTCATTATTAATAGTATTGATTTTTTTAAGACTACATGTATTGAAAGTTGAAACTACTTATATTCCTAATTTTCATCATGTATTGTACGGCTCCTTGTTTTTGAAAAAGACAAAAATGTTGATCCAGTCCACTATAAAATACTCGTAGATGATTATCGTTAAAATAAATACGGAGTATAATACTATTTGTTTGGGCGACAGTTACCTGGCCGTCACATACCATATACTATCTCTCAAATTAGGTACGATGTGAATAGGCCGCATACCGTAATATATAACCCATAATGAACAACATGCTAGTACTATATACATATAAGTTCATCCAGCCTGCCTCAACTCTACAAACCACAAAATCAACGCATTAAAAAAACAACTACTATTAATTATCCCATCTCATTCTCATGACTGACTAGATAGTCATCACATTCACTTCAAATCTACTAGTAACTACACACTAATGCATACCACTATCACTAAACTACAGGATCCCATCCATTTACTTGACTAAAAGAAGATACATTTCTTAACATATCTTTATAAACTTGAGCCGAACTCGCCGGAAGTGCAACCATAGCCTTAACACCACCACCACATTCTACTACCACCAGTCGGTAATAACAAACAATACCGATCACAACAAACCGGCCCAACACTAACCGGTTTACCCAACCCAAACAAATCAACACCTTCAAGTCCAAGCCTTGACCATTGAGATAATATCAACACTCCAACAAGATCCGGACACACTTTTCACTGACTAACCGTATCACTTCCCTGACATACGAATCATCAACTTTCTCCTTTGCTTTACGAATCAATCCCGCCGCGAACCTAATGGTTCTCAATTAATTCCTTTGCTGTTGTGTTTGCACAACCGAGTACAAACCCGTTACCGTAGTATCCAGTCGGTAAGGCCGGTTTAATTCTGGACCGGATATTGATACTGAATAGTAATTTCACTTGTTGGTTTGGGTTTAATCGTAAAGATGTTGCCCATGATCGCCATATATGAGCTGAAACAACTTCGAATGCGGTATGTTGGTTGTGGATTGAGTAGTACTCCAGTGGTGTTGTCGCTAGTCGTTTTAATTTGTTGATTTGTTTTCGTGTGAAGATTGTTGAAGTTGGGATTAATTTCTCAGTTGTAAAACGGTTCATGAATCCACCAGTACTGGAACAGAGATCTTCCACTTGTGTGAATTCCGGATGTCGATGAAGACTGATACAATTCATGACCGTTGATGATGAATTGATAAGTGGTGGTGAAACTAGTAAATCTCGTTCCCAAACAGGGAAGAGTGATGAAGAAGAAGAATCCATAGTTATCGAGTCGTATCCATTACGAGTTATCTCAGCTAGTGATCGAAGAAACTGAGCACTACCGATTCCATCACAAAGACAGTGATTAAAACCAGCAGTTAAAGCGGCGGATCCATCAGCTAGCCAAGTTAGTTGTACGACAACAGGTGGATTACCTTTAAGTACATCATCGGAATGAAACCAGAGTAAATCCCGCCATTCATCGACAAATTTAGGAGGTGTTTGTTCAAGATCTTTGCGTGTGTAATCAGATGTAGCTTCAAAGAACAACGCGCCTTGACCTTCACAAATGACTTCGAGGTCAGACTGGTGGTGGTGGTCAGTGGTGGTTGATCGGGCAACGACTCTTCCGGCCATAGGGAAGTAAGGGACGAGTGTTTGTGAGAGGGCGGATTTTAGTCTAGAAGTGATTGTGGAACGGTCGAGGAGGAGATTTGGACGGAAGAGAAGGAGATATTCGATTGTGAAACGGAGGAAAGGTTGTGAATCGAGAGATGAAAGGGGGAGATTTTGGTCGGTGTTGATCGTGATGGTACGATTATAACGGCTTGTTTGATGTCTACTGGTTTGGTTCTTTCCATGTTAATGGATGGATGGAACGGAACTATCAAATGAAATCAATTCTCTCCGCGGGTGCTCCTCTGATTTATGATTGTTGTAAGGTGAAATTGAAAAGGAATTAGAATGGGTGGATTTGGAATTGAGTGCTGCTTTCAAAAAAAAAAAAAACTTTTGGCTTTATTCTTTCCTGTGATCTTTAAGAAAGATAGCTGGGACAACGCAACGCAACGCGACAGTAGTAGCTATATAGCTAGCGCAATGTGGGTGTGTATATATATATAGGAGATATTGTGAAGAGAGACGTGGGTGGTGGGTTGTGGTGTGGATATCCTTTTTATTGTTTTTACAGAACAGTGAGATTCTTTGAGAGATCAGTTTACACTTTATCATTATTTATTTTAAACAGTCGAGTAACAAAGTACTAGCAAGTAAGATTATTTATTATTATTATTATTATGAAACTAATCTCAAAGTCCCCCGATTTTGTTCTTCTCGGTATATGTGTGTTTCCCTGTTAGATATACTACTATATATGCGCGTGTATAGCTGTGAGTGTGATCTTTTTACATACTACTGGTGATCTACAATGTCCTTGAAAATCTTTTCTTGGTTACTACAACCAAAATCTTGAATATATATGCACACTTTAAGAACTTTCATGTAAGCCTCTAATTTATTTTGGGAGAAATCTTTGGTTGTGTGAAATTAGTTACATGGACGACAATGCTGTACCTACCTACAAATTATATATAGTAGTAGTACTACTATAAAAGAAACTACTCTACCGCTGATTGAGAAAGATCGAATCTCCATGATATGTCCATGTCCAGGTTCCTTTATAACCACCGAAAAGGAGAGACAAGTCACTTAGTCCGTGCATGTTATTTCATTGGGTAATTGGGCGGTGATATTTCAAAATCTTCACAAGAAAAATGTTGCTTTATTATTGTTTGTTGTAGAATAATAGTATCAGAATTAATATGATTGAAATATATAGCTGGGTTTCTCTTTCAAAATCTTGATAGATGACCAATAAACAGACACGAAGATTCTCTTCTAACCACAAAAAAAAACATTGAACCAACAAACATTAATGGTCTCATTGGGTATTAATGAGTAATTAATTACATACAACTTGGCAAAGAAAGTTGGATATACATCGATAATGATGATCATCTTTTGTAGTACTAGCAGTCATGCCCATTACGACCTACTACTACTACTACTATATTTTTGCTTACACTAGCCACGCACAGTTACTCATGAAAATTTCATCATGAAATCTCGTTTTCTAATTTCTCCACTTAATATTATAGTAGTAGTAGTAATTAGTAGTTGATTTAGTACTATATTTTGTTAGTACATGTTCGTGCAGATTTTAGATATAAACAATTAGACAGATGAGCGAAAAAAGAAAAAGTAGGATTGGAAAGGGTGAAAAAGTAGGATGGGACCATGAAAGAGGAGACAATATGATCAAGATGGATACGGTGACAGATGATTTTTCAATGGGGGATATATATCACTGCCGTGGTGCTAAATAAATTAAAAACAAAAACTGCTTTCCTTGTTGTTGCTGGTGGGATTATTTTAATTCTTATTAGTATCACTCTTCTATGTCTTTCTATACACAGTAGTAGTAGTAGTAACGTACTATTTTTATTTTATTTTATTGCTATGTTTTTGGTGTTTGAATGTGCATGTGATGATCATATCTTATCTTTTTCGTGTTGAAATTTCATTATGCCGTAGGTAGATTCTCTCTGCTTCATCACTGGTCTAATTGACTGGACAGACAGCTACTCTCCCCTTCTTCTCTGTTCAATTTCAATTCCTTGTGTTTATTATTATTATATATTGATATATTCTCACTCATATGTCCAACTTGCAAACACTTTTTTTTTTTCGTAAACGAACTTGCAAACAATTTTGGTCTGTAATATTGTGGTCGAGTCTAACTGGTTACTAAAAATCAGCGAAACCCTCTACTTCAAGTGCATTTCATTACAATTACAAAGATGGTTATATATGGGAAAGGCCGATCTATGGCGGTTTTGAATGAGAATTCCTAGATCCTGTTCGAACTATTGATTATTGAATAGAGAACATCGATTCTTGGCAATTTCTATTGTTACTTTCTTTTTTCGAAGACAACGATATAGATTATAGATTAAACGAATATTACAAACCTAGCAACGGGACTGGAGAAATTCGAGACGAGGACAAATACAAGACTATGAGGAGGTGAAGCTAGTATCTGAATCCCCAAAACCAAGAATTAAGACAACTAACTTAAACAAGTCCCAAAAGGGGCAATAGTCAAAGGAAAGCCATACACCAACATACAATTGAAACAACTTCCATCTAAGTGGAAGGATGCCATGGTTAGCTCTAACTTAGAACCTAAAACAAAGAAACTAGGAAACCATGATGCACAAGGAACAATCCTCATCAAGCTTCACGGATGAACCAAACTAAAACTTGAAACCACATCCAGCAAATTTAAAGAACTAACATATAAACTTATTTTTCTCGGTCAAAATGAGGAGCAAGTGGTGGATCTTGGATTTGGAGACCCAAAATCAACATGCAAACCTGGATCTACACCAGATCTGGACTGAACAAGTCGGGGGAAGCTAGATCTAAGAAACGGAAGTCACTGAGGCTTATTTCAAGATGAAAACAAAGCAAATCCGAAACCTCGACGGGGAGGGACGAGTGCTAGAGGTGCCGGAAAGGTGAAAACGATGTGGTGGTGGCGGCGGCAATAACCCAAAGACGGTGGAGGAAATCGGTCATAATTAATGAAACAAAGCTAGACAAGAACCTAGACAAGAGAAATGAAAGGGAAAGAGATTTCAGAGGTGAAGCAAAAGGGAAGAAGGTACAACAAAGAGATGAGGATGAGAAGAGCTTGGCTATGAAGACTTTTGGAGAAGAAGAAGAGTTTGCATGTAAGAGTAACAAGGCAGAATAAGGAAAAGGAAAGAAAAAGGTGGGAGCATCTCTCTCTCTCCTCAAACATGCTACATCATGGCATGTCTATACTTCTTATATTGTTACTTTCAGAAATTACCTCTTGGATAATACTTCTCATTCTAGAGATATTTATATAGATCTCAAATATTGTTCAAGTTGTCCCATTGTTGAATGCGAGTTAAATAGGCTGCAATGGCATGCCCATTCAGGAGCACGTCTCAATGCCTAGACTAGAGTGATCCTTAGTTACCACCGTCTATTTCATTTCAAACTCATCATGTCATGTCTAGCCAATGTAGTCCATTTATGCTCTTGTACATCATGGTTCAAGATCAAAGAATGTTGCATTCTAGTGCTTGATATTCTAAAGAGATGATCTAGTAAATACTAACTACTATTTAAGTGGTTCTTGTAGCTCACCGAATCATATGGCATTATGACAACTTTGGAAGGCGCTCCGCATAATCCAATTGTCATAGTGTGATCTATGCTTGTAGACGCGAAAGTGATCTAGGAATGAATATTAATTCACTACTAGAAAACAACCTATTAGCTACAGAATACGACAGACAAAAATTTGTCACAATTTAGCTACGGATTAGCAACGGATTCGCGACGGGCATAATTGGTGACGGACTTGTGATGGGCAGATGACAAAACAGATACGGGATGAGTGGCGTGTAATCTTTCTATTCGGGTGTCAATACTAGCGACAGAACAATGACGGTTTTGTCGTCTTTAAAGTAGCGGCAGATTGGCGTCCATCGCCAAGTCACTCGGGAAAAATAAATAAAAAAAGTTTAGCGGGGAGCTGCTGTCTGTCGCTAAGTTTTCTTTAAAACGATGTCGTCTTGTTTCTTTTTTCTCGCGCTATAACTAACTAAAACAAAGTAATTTTTGTTAGTTTTGGCAACGGATTTGTAACGGAAAAGTCTGTTGCTAACCCGTTAAGTTATATTGGCCGACACCCTTTCCTTTCTTTCTCTCTTCTTTTTCTTTTCTTCTGCTGCTCGAACTCCATTCTCTTCTTTGCAAGGGCCATTCCAGCGACAGAGGCACCAGTCTGCCGCCTCAGCCTAGTTTTCCGGCCACCACAAGGTCCCCACCGGCAACCGCAACCTACTGCAACTTCTTCGTGAACGATTTCTTCATTTTCAGTGAAAGGTAAGTGTTTCTAACCCTAATTATTGGGTTTCACAAAATTGAATCGGGAATTTCCGAAATTGCTGATGATGTTTGTTAATGATGCTATAGATTACTAGTAATTGATTTGTTGTTGGTGTGCGACTATTATAGTTGTTAATTTTGGATTTTTGTTCTTGTTTTAGCTAACTTTAAGGTTAATTATGTATATAACCAAAATTGTGATGGTTATGTTAATTTTGTGTTATGTGCTTGCAAATTTGTGTTCTAAGAACTAATTAATGGTTCTAGAGTTTCTATTAGTTAATTTTAGTTGTAAATTCTTATTTTTATTATTGGTTGATAAACTTTAGCTTCAAATTTAAATAAAATCTGGATTTAAATTATAAACACATAAAATTGACAATATATATTAGCTTTTAGGGATACAATTTATAGGAGATAAAATTAGAGGACAATAATAATAAGGGTTCAAAATCTATAATTAATTTTAGGGATACAATTTTATTTATCCGAATTTATAATTATAAATTACACAGAATTGACGGATGAAGTGTAGTATGTGTATCTCTTGTTTTCGTATATAAAAGTGTGTGTATATATATATTGGAGCAATGAGATGTTTTATGTGGTATAGAGAAATAAAAAATGAAGACGAACGAACCATATATATTAATTGTATATGTAACATGAAGCAGAAAGCCCAGCCCATAGTGGATATTGTCCCTACTGGAGTTTTGCTCAGGAGGGTCAACATACACCTTTCAGAGGCCGCACCATGAAGAGTTATCCCCACCCCCATAAGAAGTGGTTTACTATTCGCTCCAAGTGATGTGGGAGATAACTTCTTGGGTATTACACAATCCATCAGAAGTTGCATAGCGAGGAGACGCATGCTATGACACGAGTGCAGATCTCCCAAATGTTTCCCTCTCAAGATCTGTATGGTGCTCCTGACACTAGCTCTAGTATGTTGGGTGGAAAGGGTCCGTGGATAGGTCTAGCTGGAGGTGATTCAGATGATCCAAGTGGTGCAGATGATCATATGGGGTATCGTCCAAGGATGGACATGGTTGGGAGCATGGACATAGGTAGATAGATTGCTTGATGATATACTTCCTACTGTTATGAATATGTTCACATTGGATTGGGGTTGAGTATGTTAACATGGGATTATGGTTATGTTTGAACTTACTACTGTTTTGAATCTTTGGCTAATTATACTAACGTTACATTTGATTGTATTAAACTTATGTTAGATAAAATAACAATTTATTTTCAATTATTACGAGTAAATCTTTATTTAGTACTAAGACAAGTCGATTAGAATAAAATATATCTCAGTTGAAATTATATTACAAGTGAACATATATTAGATTTCAAAATGAACAAATATAAAATTTTAAGAATTCAGAAAATAAAATAGCGATGGATTAGAGACGGCAGAGTCAGTCATTAATCTCTTAAATGAAAATTTTAAATTTGTTGCTAATTAGCGACGGACAATTTTGTATTCAATCTATCTGTTAGGATCAGGGGTGCTAACCGAGTAGGTCTGAGGTGTTAGTCTCAAACCAACTCGACTATGTCTGAGAATGTAGATGTGGAATCTTTTGTTGAAATTTACAAGAGCAGAAAACTTGTATTGAAAACTCAAAGATGAATTTACATCCTATTCCTCTACACTTGGGGTTAGACAGAATGGTTTTGTCTAACTCCTACACTCAACTCTAAATATAGATCAATACAACATATGAAGTGTTTGGGTGCAATATCTCTACAATCTAGATGAATCTATGTGAGCAAGGTTCCAACAATTTCCCCATTTCGCTGATGATGGAAGGAACAAACTATTCCAAGATGAACTAAAGTTCCCCCTTAGGTTCAACATCATTAATAAGATGATGAATGCAAATCGCTCGCCAGACAGAGCCTGGATGACAACCAAACTCTATGTGTCTTGACTCTTTGTCTAAGGGCAGGCTCTGACTGACTTGTTCTCCTTACTAGGAGTCACTATCCATTAAACTCGGACGCTCTCTGTCTTGTTCCATTTTCGTTGCATTAATCCTCAGATCGACTCTTGCTAGCAGCTAAGATTTGGCAGTCTTAGCAAAACTCTAACATCTACACACATTTTCCCCCTTTTGTTGATTATGCCAAACCACTTGAGTGAATCCCGTAGCAATAGTAAACCTGCAAAAAGATATACAAGCATAACAAACTTGGAATAATAAATATTCCCCCTAAATTAGAGCACATCATTTAAGACAAGACTAGTAAGAGAATAGCATAATAAAATTGAACTAAACTTAAATAGATACAGACTTCATGACCATCAAGCAGGGAAAATCCATAAGTGCAATTTAAGTCTTCTTACCACCAAAAACATTAATTCTTCTTACTGAGAATGGATTCACTGATTTCCCCCCTTTTGACATCATCTGGCAAAACAGGGTAAGTCTACCTAACATCCAGAAGCGATGACATGGCTAAATAGCCAACCGATAGAATCTGCCAAAGTTTGATAAAAACACTGTCAAGATAAACAAAGTTTGAAATAGGTTAAAAATATGGTCAGGGGTGTAGGCTATGAAATGGGGTTCGGGACTTGGTTTGCATCTTGGTATTGACATTCATTTTGAATCTCAAGAGAGTGCTAGATGTGGCTAACCGTGGTAGTGAAGCTTATTGACCAAAGTACTCATACCCATCTACGCAAGCCAGCCTGTTGAGAAGCGTGAACCAGAGTCACGCGACTTCCACTCTTGGAAGTGGTGGTCGGAGCAAGAGTCTTCTTCTGATTGATTATAAGTTGAAGAGATGATGCTACTTTGCTTGGTTTTTAGCATTCTCGTGGGATTTTTGTCTTTCTTTATTTTCTGTTTTTTGAAATCCACTTCAACTTCATGGGCATTTTTGGTCAGACCAACTCTGGTAGTATTCTTGGGCCGACTAAAGGCAAGGTGCTATGATGGAATCAGACGGTAAGAGAGACGCAGAGAAGCCAATGAAGGAATGTGATTAGAGCTAGATTGAAATATTCCCGAGGATTGTAAAAAAATAATTAAGGCTTAATTACATAATTCATTAAGGCTAATGAGCCTTAAATTTTAAAGGATTTATGGAACCTTAAGTATATTACATATAATAAGTAATTATATGGTTCAAAAAGGGTTATTAAACCTTACATGAAATAATGAAATTAAGGGTATATATACAAAGAGTTAATTCATTAATAAGTCATGTATAGCATGTAAATCACATTATTACATGAAATAATAGCATGAATTAATATATGGGAGTGTGGAAGTTTATTTAACAACTAACTTAATTTGTGAGCATTTAAATGACTCAAAAAGACTAGAAAAATGGATTTGGCACACTATTTTATTAAATAAGTAACTCAAGAACTAATAGGGCCAAAACTGGCAAACGTTGGAGCCCAAATAGGCCCAAATTCAGAACCAATTTGAGGAAACCCCATCCCTTACTTACCTCTTAAATTACTTATTTTACCCTTGGTATTTTGTAAACCCTAGTGGCTGACTCGAAATACATGTCAGTGTCCCTTACTTATCTCCCTAATTTACGGTTTACCCTTGGTATTTTGTAAAACCCTAGCTGGCTGACTCGGAATACATGTCAGTGTCTCGATTAATTCTTTTTCTCCTATTTTATTTAATCCTCTTCTTTAGGAACGTGAAGTTAGAAACTCTCTCACCCCTCACTTTTCTCTTCTTCTTCCTTGGTAAAATAGAGAAACATACTGTGGAGGGTGATTTTTTCGGTATGAGGGGTCTATTCTAAATATGATTCTGCTATCTACTCTACTAAAAAGCCTAGATCCTTAAAATGCCATATGTGGTGGGTGATGAAGTGCATAAAAATGAGGTGTGAAAACCCGTTATTCATGGCAGCCCTCAAATACCTACTCTATCGTCCGTCTTTCCCCGAAGCATAAGGGGAGTGCAAGTGTGCACTACACCCGCTCTCGATGGGCTCCACGCGGACTGATGCCTCTATAAGGCGGAATTGACTAGAGTCCACCTAGTTTGACCTAAGGAACTAGGAAGGGAAGAGGAAGGTTCTAAGAACCGTTAGTTGACTCTGAGATGTTCCCTACGGATAGGACTTATCTGATCATACCAGAGATTCTATTGTGGGTTCGTACTGGGTTACACCCTTAGAAGTGGCAACGACCACGACTTCGGATTGGTGCCCGAGGAAACCTCGGTCTCCAACTGTCGGGATTGCCCTCTTTCGAAACCTTTTAGAGAGATTCATTTAAAAGCCAAAGGATAGGATTGAGTGCGGGTTGAGGATTAGATGATTTAGAAGAGAAGAAGAATAGGCTGGTCTTGGGTCTGGAGTCGGTTTGATTGAAGCGTTGAGAGGTTTTGATTGTTTTGAGAGGCTTGAGGTTGCTTTGGCTTTCACGGGGATTAAGAGGATGATGGGATTTCTGAGGAGTAATTGGTCATTTTTGGTGGAGTTAAGGGGTTTCGGATTATTGGTGGAATTGAGGAGTTGTTGTGTTTGAGAAGTTCGGATCTTGAAATGGTCGGGTTTTTTTGAAGTGTTTTGGGAAGTTGAAAGTGTTGAAGAGAAACTCGGCTTTTCAAAACGATCGAGTATGGAAGAGGATGCTTGGTTTACAGGTGTTCGGATTTTGAAGATGTTTCAGATTTCTGAGAGCCTTCAGGAATTGGAGGTCCTATGTGACTTAGAGTTGGTACAGAGGAGGAATGATGAGAAGTGTTATGGGTCCTAGAGCTTTAATGGAAATGTTGGATTGGGTTATTCAGAATTGTCTCTCTTAAGGTTTTTAAAACGCGAAAAATCATTTTTTTGTTGTAAGAGGGCGGATAATCCCGAGGGATTACCCTATGTACCCCCTCGAGCACGACACTTAATTAATGGTAAGTGTCGAGGCTCGAAAGATGGGGCAATGAATTTATTTCGAAAACTAGGGTTTAGAGAGAAACACCATGAATGAGATGCCCTCAGTCAAATCCTAATAACGTCTCTAACTCCCGGGTTTTAAAACGTTAAAACTGAAAATATCAAAATCGAGTGGAGTGGAGGGGAGTTAGACGATTCTGAAATCCCGGCTGCAACTAGGAAGGTCGCTACTTCCCTAGCACCCCGCCTTGTAAAAATCTAGGCTGCAATTAGGGGATGTTTATCACCCTAATGCCCCGCCTAAAGAAGTCCAGACTGCGACAAGGGATGTGACGACCCCAGTGCCCCGCCTCGGATTTTTATTTTGGAAGGGAGACAAGTGATGTCTAACTAAGGAGAAAACGTTTTTAAAAATGTTAGACATTTCTTGTTCCCTGAAAACGATTTAATTTTGAGTTTGAAAACTAAGTTGGAAAAAAGTTGTTCGGAATTCTTGATGAAGAAACGCTGATTTTGAGAAATGTTTTAGGAGAAAACTTTCTGTATATGTGAGAAGAACTTTCTGCATTTGAGAAGAGTTTTCTGTGATGTGAGAAGAGTTTTTCCTTTAAAATTCCACAAAATGGTTTCTTTTGAAAACTTATGAAGTTTAAATAAAATGATTGTTTGAACATTCGAGGAAGAAGCTTTTTTCGGGATTTTTGAATTAAAGCTGAATACTAGGAATGTTTTTGGATTTTTGGAGTTTGAATGGGATTTACAAGTTTGAATTGGATTGAAGTTTGATTTGGATTGAAGTTTGGGTTGGGTCAAGGTGGACTTGGACCGAAATGGGTATGGGACATAGTGGGTTTAGGCCCGAATTGGGTTTGGGCCCATATTGGGTATGGGCCTGAACTAGGTTTGGGCCCGAATGGGTTTGGGCCCGAATTAGGCTTTTTGATTTTTGGGTTAAGTGGGCTTTTAAATTGGGCCTAAATGGATATGGGCCTTGGAGTGATTGGACTGTAGTGGGCCTTAGGGTTAGGCTTTTGAAATGGGCCTTGATGTGGATTGATTTATGGACTTGGGCCTTTTTTGGGCCTTGGGTTTTATGGGTTCGAGCCTTGGGCTTTGTGGTCTTGGGCCGCAGGTTTTGTGGGCTTGGGCCGCAAGTCTGGGTTTGGTGGGCCGATTGGGCATGAGGGTTAGTAATGAGTCGATCGGGCTTGGTAATGGGCCGGTTGGATTGATCGAGTCGAATTGGGCCGGGTTGGATTGGGCCTAATGTTGAGCATTTGGGGTTGGGCCGAAAATCGGGCCTCATTTGGAATTGGGCCAACAAATGGGTCTTGCTTGAGATTGGATTGAAAATTGGGCCTTGTTTTAGATCTTTGAAAATTGGGCCTTATTTGGGGTTCTAGACCGAATTGGGCTTAGTGGGCCAGGTTAGTTTTTTTTTTTTCGGGTTGGACTGAAATAGGGCTTATTGATTTTGGGCCAAGGTGGATTTTTCGAGTCGGGTCAAAGTAGGCTTTTGATTTTTGGGCCTGATTTGGGCCTTATTGACTTGGGCTGATTTGGCCTTCTTGATTTGAGCTGATGGGCCAAGTGTGGGAATTTGGCTTTTTATTTGTGGACTCGAAGTGGTTTTTTTTTTTGGCTTGTTGGCCTGATTTGGGCCTCGGTTTTTGGCTAGGTTGTGAGATATTAACAAGTGAGATGGATCAATTTATTGATTGGTTTATTTAACTCTTGATTATGGGTGTGTTGAAGATGGGTGTGTTGAAGGCAAAGGAGGATTCCACCCACATAAAACGGATGAGAGATCCGCTAGGCATGGAGTGGTTTCGCATCCTAAGCCTTCCTAAAATAGCCTTAAGGGCTTTTTTTTTTTGAAGTTTTTTTTTTGTTCTTATAAATATATAATGGTGGTTAAGGTATTTTCTGAAGTTATAGGAGATTATTGCCCCACGAAACGAATGAGAGATCCGTTAGGTGTGGAGAGATAATACATCCAAAACTTTTCTGTCAGTTTAAAAGGTCCTAAGGTTGATAACTAAGGCTTAAGGATAGTTAAATAATATGAGGGAATGAAATAGATAACGCAATAAGGCTAACTATAAAACATGCACAAGTACAACACAGAGGCATATTGAGGACAACGAACATAAATGATTCGCCAATCAGAATCGAGAAGGAAAGCATGACCAAACTTATTTCATTTCGTTGGAGAATCAGAACAACCGTGATAAAAAAATAAGGCACTCAGAGAGGACACCATTTAGTTACTAAAACGGGTATTATCAGTCCCAATCCAGTTCTGAAAAAATCTAGCCTAATCAGACCATGAAAACAGTACTCAGGTGAGAATGCCCAAATTGAACACTTCAAAGCAACGTTATAACTGAGCCTAAATCTATGTCAGGAATTATTATGCAGGTTTTTCCAACACCAATCTTCAATCGAACTTTACTACAGAATCAGGCAAAGGAAGAGGGCAAAACTGAGTTATGTTATCACCATTATACCTAAACAAGAAGGATCAACCAAAACGTGAACGGACATATTTTAAGCGGAGCAAAAGAACAGGCTCTGGTCCCTAGCTTTTAATGTATGATCTATAGACCCCCATAATCGAGATCTCACAATGACTTCTTATTTTCTCACTCACACATACAGACAGATAGCTGTTCAGGAACAAGGCAGAGCAACTGCAAATGAACGGCAACCAATATACACTACCAGATGACTTCTGAATCGGCAATTAAACAAAAATGCTTTTCATGATATCAAGCAGATTTCGACAGAGCACTTTCGATATATTCATCAGGCAACACTGAAATTAATTAGGTATGAGTCAAATACCAGGATGAAGACTATGGACATAATCTGCGAAAGAAAAAAGAAAACACCACAACAGGAAACCATCACACCTCATCAGATTACAGAAAGAGAACGGTTAACCAAATAGGAACAATGAAGATAATATAATCAGATAAGAATAACCGAAAAAATAAACCAAACTAACATGGAGACCCAGGGGAGATAGTATGAACCGGCCACTGTAATTGTAGTGTATATATTTCTGCGAACAACTTATATACAGAAGGTTAGTCAAAAGACAAAGCATTTGTTCCTCTGTAGAGCCTCGGATCGAATACTGCTGCGCGTGTACTAACTGAATACTGGTTCTACGGTGAACAAAGCTGAGACACCACTTCAGAAGAAGATGGGGATACTTCGAAGTTTTTGAACCAGAGAACCAACTTCAGTCAGGTAGAGTTGAACAGAAGCACTCAAAGTAAAGCTATCGGATACACTCTCAGACACTGAAATGAAAGCGATTAGAAATAATGGAAAAGCAGAATGATCGCTCATCCTAAAATCAGAAATCAAACATTCGTAATTTTGAAACCGTTCAACGAACCCCGAAACCCATAGGAGCTGGGCATTCATTTGTGTGTACGTACGCACAACCAAATACTCGCGGCAGGGATGAGCAAATCAGCAACCAACATATGTAGGAAGACAAACAGGAGCTTGAATAAATGTATAGAACAAATGGGGTATGCATAGCAGTGTGTTCGCCAGTTGGGTGTGTCAAGCACCGATTGAAAAAGGATGAAGCGGCTGTTGTAGAGTTTTCTGGGTTTGATTGTTTGAGAGTCGAGATGTTTGGAGTGGCGTGTGTGAAAACGAAGCTTGAGAATCAAAACTGAAATGTCGTGCCTGAAGAGAATGGAGATGATGTAGTGCCTATGCTCTTGAATCGCCAGTTTGGGTTGTGAGATTGCCGAAAATGAAACAAATGGAGGATGAAAATGAATGTTCTTGTCCGCCAGTTTTTTTGTGTGTGGAAGAGAAAGGAAACAGAGTTAAAGAAGAGACGGGGTGAGGGTGCCGGCGGCGATTTTCGACGCGGAGTGGCGGTGATTCACGATGGAGAAGTTATGGTGGTGGTCGGTGAAGATTGTACAGGGTGGAGGTGTTCTTTCGACAGAGATGAAGAAGGAGACGAGGTTCGGTGGCGATTCGACTGAGGAATGCCGTGGTGGTTGTTGGTGAAGGTGATGATTCGAAGGAAGAGAATCGTCTTCTTCTCCATTCCCCCCCCAAGATGAAGAAGAGACGACTTTTTTTGAAGGAGTTCGACATCCTTCAGGCTTCTTCAGCGTGGAGTACCGAGGAAGTATGGCGAGAGTGTTGGGGAAGGGGGCGATCGGCTCTTCCAAGAAAATCAGACCCATGCTATGGTGTTTTTCCAGTTTTTGAGATTCCCAGCGTGGCCATCGACTTGGGGAAGAGGACTGAAGAATTAAGGGTGGGGTTGGTCGGCTCTTTCCAACAAAAAACCGTACGGTCGTGTTTTTTTTTGTAAATTGGCTTACCGAGAGACGAGAGTGGACCGACACAAACATCAGAAAAGAAGAGGAATAAAAAAAGCTGCCCATACTCAGTAGATAAAAACGAGTTCTGCTGCTACTGAGATTCGAACTCAGTATTCCCCACACCCCTCCTGCATACTTAACCAGTTGAGCTACCACGGTACTTAGTATATAATAGCAACGACTAAAACAAAAGCTATGTCGTGAGCTAAAATAAATTTAAAAACACTTCACCCCCTCGCCGGGAATGGGTTTAAAATCAGATTGTCATTTGAAAATTCGTTTTCGAAAAATCGTGTTTTTATGAAATGCTTTGAAAAGGACTATAAACGATGGTTTCGTTATGGCACGCACGCTAATATGTTTTTGAAAAAGAAAGGCGACGACCCCTCTTATTATTTCGAAATTTGCTTTATGGGGTGTGAATTTTTGGTGTCTACAGATGGCTCCCCTTGATTCAATTTTGCAAGCTATTGCAGAATTGGATCAAGGTTGATGGGGCGCCAAAAATTCTCACTACGGGTTTGAGGTGCATTGGGATGCGACCGTGAGTGTATGAATGTGATTGAAAGTACGAGGACTTATGATGAGCCTCAGTTAGACCTCTTGACATCTAACTCTAGGACTTATGAAGTGCCTAGGATACTAACAATACGGTTGGTTTAGGGTGCACGAGGACTTAGGAGTGCCTCAACTGGACCTCTTGATATCCAGTCCTAGGGCTTATGATGGGCCTAGAATGCGGTTGAGAGTACGAGGACTTAGGAGTGCCTCAACTAGACCTCTTGATATCTAGCTATAGGACTTGTGGCGAGCCTATAATACCAACAACCCGATTTGATTTAAGGTGCACGAGGGCTTAGGAGTGCCTCAACTGGACCTCTTGATATCCAGTCCTAGGGCTTATGACGGGCCTAGAATGCGATTGAAAGTACGAGGACTTAGGAGTGCCTCAACTAGACCTCTTGATATCTAGCTATAGGACTTATGCGAGCCTATAATACCAACAACCCGATTTGATTTAAGGTGCACGAGGGCTTAGGAGTGCCTCAACTGGACCTCTTGATATCCAGTCCTAGGGCTTATGACGGGCCTAGAATGCGATTGAAAGTACGAGGACTTAGGAGTGCCTCAACTAGACCTCTTGATATCTAGCTATAGGACTTATGCCGAGCCTATAATACCAACAACCTGATTTGATTTAAGGTGCACGAGGGCTTAGGAGTGCCTCAACTGGACCTCTTGATATCCAATCCTAGGGCTTATGACGGGCCTAGAATGCGATTGAAAGTACGAGGACTTAGGAGTGCCTCAACTAGACCTCTTGATATCTAGCTATAGGACTTATTGCGAGCCTATAATACTTTGATGGAGTTGTACGAAACTCGCTGCGGTGAAAGCTTGATCTGAAGTCGTTTGTAGTGGTAGATTGATTTGAGGATGGCTTTGATTGTGGATTGATCCGGGATTGGATGCTTTTTGGTCTTGTTGTGAGGGATGTGATAGTCGAATGTTTTTTTTTGTTGATGTGGCCCTTGACTTTATCAGTGTGGGACTTTTGTTTCGGTTTGTTTTTGGTGGTCTTGGCCCGATGTGCACTATGGTTTCGGGATTTGGTGTGTGACTCTTGGCTTCAGGGTTCGAGATGGCTCCGGTATAGCTCTCGAATTTTTGGTTTTTGTGGTTTTGTGATTGGTCTTTGAATGGATGGTTTTTTTTAAAGAGTGGCTTTGGTACCCGATGGCTTTGATATGACCAGCTGGCTTTGGTATGATCAGATGGCTCCGATGTGATCGGATGGCTCCGGTGCGGTCAGATGGCTCCGGTTTGATATGTGACTCCCTTGTGAGCAACGACTCTGGGATGGTTGGTGGGTTTGATTCGAATGGGGATTTTCGGGATCGTTGCTGGGTTTCGATCTGGTTTAGATTTTGAGTCGAATGGTCGGTTGACGTGATTGGTGGACCGTTGTTGTGTTTGATGTATTTTGATGTGGTAGATAACTTCTTAGTCATGGATGAATGGTTTTGGTCCGATTATGACTTTAGGGTTCTTCTCATAATGGCTCCAAGATAGCTCGGGACGGCTCCAGGAAGGGCTACAAGATGACTCTGTTTGGTGATGGTGAGGAACAAAGGGGGACTTTTCCTTTGAGGTGGTCGCACCCTGGGCGGGCTGCCTACGTACTCAATTCCATATTGAGATCAGACCTGACGTAGTTCGAAACTCTGTAGGCAAGGCCCTGGTGACGAAATGGATCCGGTATGGATTTGAGGTGGTTCCCGCATTGTTCTCGGACTGTTGGGAAGACCCCTGTGTAGTTCCAAGGATGGTTTCAATGTCGGATGATGGCTCCCGTATGGCTCTAGCTTGGCCCTGAGAGTGATGTTGATAAGGCTCGAGCATGACACTGGATGGCTCCGGGGTGGTCTTCGTATGGCCCAGGATGGCTCCAATTTGGTTCGATGTAGCTTGAAGATAGCCTAGGACGGCTCCAGTTGACATCTTTTGATCAAAAGCTATGTTTCAACAACTCCAACTGAAGTCGACTTTTAGCGAGACTAGGTAGAGTTCTTACCGCTCAGATGTGGATGATGAAATGGTTATGATGTATGCAAATACTAAATGTTAGATGAGATGCAAGATGCATATACAGTTTGGGGAGGGAAGGTACGACCCTATCTCTATTAATATGAGGTTTACTAATATAAGACATATTTGGTTCGATCTTGAGTGATCGTTGAACTAGAATGTGTGAATCACTTTCCTCTCATGGAGGGATGCGGGTTAATCTCTCGTGAGTATGGTCGTGCGTGCTAATGTTGTGATTATACTCTTGATGCTCGGAGCTGTATTTTCCTGAGAATTTCTTTTGAAGTATTGGACTTTCCAACCCTTACAAATTTCTCACCTGCAATAGGGTATGCTGTTTATGTTTTGGTGCTTAGATCAAAGAGTCACTCGCACTCGGAAGACCTTGTGAGATAAGGTCACACTCATTCGCTCATGGTCCCTTTGGTATGACGGGACATGTTGATAACAAGTATGAAGCTTATGATTCATGTTTCAGATCTGATACTTTCAGTTAACGCTCAGCGACTTATGAGTCAGAGGTCTTTATTGGGTTGTAATGGGGCTGATGTGTGCGATGTGTGTCACATGGGACCGGAGGATTTGTTTGGGGAGTTGTGGAGCTTTTGCACAATAGAGGGTATGTTTCGCCTTTGTCATGGGTGGAATGATTATACGGGTTTTGATGACCTTTTTATTGATTCTACCAGACATCATTGGTCATTTGGATTCGGTTTTTCCTTCTTGTCTCTTCTGATGTATGGTTTGGACTTCCTTCTCATTTTTGTGTTTTTGAAATCGCATTGGGCTCATCAACCTTCTCAAGCATTTTTTCTTTGCTTTGTATTTTGGCTTTCAGCTTCGGAGTTGCATTGACTCATGGATTTCTTTGACTATTTTTGTTGTGTTTTTTTTTTGGTGTTTGACTTTTGAGTTTCATTGACTCACTGATTTCTTTGACCATTTCAATTGTTGTTTTTGTGAAAGATGATGGGGAGGGGCCATGGCTCCGGCTATTTTGTTTTCCTCTATCGCAAAGGTAGGTAAGTATATGTGGGGTGGCATGTTGTGGAGTTTTTTTTTTTGAAGAAAAGATTTTCATGAAAGGCTCAGCGGGGCTCACTAAGGGATTATGTAGAGGGCAGTTAAAGCTCTTTGGTTTTGTGGAGATTTTTGATCCTAAGCGCCTCGTCATTCTCATTAGTCAATGATTGTTTTCTTACTACTTCTCAGATCTTTGCATGAATCACAGTTCGTATCTTGTTTATCGACATTGATCTCGCTATGAATCGTGCCTCTCCATGTGCTGAAGGGAAGCACAAGTCGCTCGTGGTTTTACCTCAAATGGAACTCTCTACCTTCCCTCATCACTCAGTGGACTGTCCAAAACATTCATTTGAAATTCAAAGGAAAATTCCGCTCTTCGCACACTACTCACTTGGTTTGTGGTGCTGATTTTGATGGGACCCATGTGTGAAATGACGGGTCGAGAGTTTAATGGTTCACGCACCCTGTTCAAACAATCTCTCAAGATTTTTTCCAAAGATGTTGTTGCGATACGGAAGTATGCAAATGCAACTATCTACCATGCAATATGTTGTGGTAATATGGAATTACTATGTATATGATACATGATGTGTTGATGATGATGCAAAATAGATGACTTTGGATTCTGACTGAATGTTTTTGTGTTTTTATGTGTGTGTGTGTGTTTTTTTTTTTGATGCAATGCATGAGTGGTAAGGTTATGACTAGTCTCGCTTGAGTCGGTTCCAGTTGATGGTCCATAAAGCTCATCCTGTCAACGTCGACCCTGAAGATAGTCTGGCTGTTAGGATCGTTGTCTGAGAAGTTACTCTCAAGTGAGGTCGGGTTGGTGATTGGCTCCTGGATTTTGGGATTTTAGAGGAGTGACAACTCCCGCATGGAAGCCCCACGATATGACACACTCTTTCTCTTTTGGTCACTGGCGTGCATGGCGATTCTGATTAGGAGAGGTTTGAGCTCGGTTATCTTTTATATCCCTCTGAGATCGGGCTCCGACGGTCGAGATGTTGGGATGAAAATGTGTGTGGTGTGGTGACAATGAAACAATGATTATGCAATTTTTGAGATTGACATGACTCGTGAATGATTGATGGAATTGAAATATCTGGAAGTGCAGGTGACTCTTTTTTTTTGTGTGGAATGCGATGCATGTGTTTTGCTTTGTGTTCGGTTGCATTTGTTGGTGTTGTTTATTTAGGGGATACCTCCTGTAGATACCGCGAATTCTCACCCATAAAGCAAAGTTGATGAATGATATATAACTGTGAGGAGTCGTCCCTTATTCGTTCTTTTATCATACGTGCATGCCAAAAGAAACCAAATTTGGAAAAACATTTTTGAAAACATGTGTTTTCAACATGGTGGATTTTCTCAATATGAATATTGACGCTCGATCATTCGCAAATAAAATAGGGAGTGGGGAACCCTATACACATTGATCTAAATAAACTCGAAGGGCATGTATAAACCTATACATGTAATCTATTTAGAAATGGACAAGCGAGAAAAGAATCAATAGGGAAAAGTCATTAAAAGGGGGAACTTCGACCTAACTTCTTCTGAACTCCTCTGGTCCGTCTTCGGGTCTGACTGACTGCTCACACGCTCGGACTCCTGGTCGGCTGCTCGCTCATCTTCAGGTTCTTGAACGGCTGCTGGCTCGTCTTCGGGCTTTTGCAGCGAAGCAAAACGGTGATCAAACAAAACGGGTTGGTGTTCTTCTGATTTTCAACAATTTGAACTCGAACCAGTGTCGCTAGTCTTTATGTCACTTGACTCGGGTTGATGCAACACTGATCTTATATTTGAACGGTTGGTGTTGGCCTTCCGGTCGCTCGGCTAGCTCCACGGGTTGGTGCGCCTCTGATTTCCGGCTCGATCCGCGTAGTTGATCTTCATGCTGCCTCGTTTGCTCCGTCGTAGGGAATGAGGGATATTTTTGAGAAAGGAAAGGTGAATGATTGAGCATAAAATCATTGTGAAAATCCACCACTTTTGTGAAAACACGAAATGACTAGTACGCTCCACGGTAATGGCCGCTGCTCTTGAAGGTGGGATGAACTTCAAAAATAGCGAGTCACAACATGGGGACTAAATCATTTATTTTGAAATACGTTTGTGAAAAACAACTTGAAAAGTATTTTCAAAACAATTTTGAAAGAATTTAGGTGAAGAATGTTGTTTGAAATTCATTTGTAGAATGTAGGTTTTTCGAAATCAATTTTTTGAAAATTGTTTCGGAAATAGCATTTTAGTGAAATAAACCTTTTAAAGGAGAATTGACAAATTTTGAAAAACCCCGTTTATGAGTAAATATTTTGTGGAACTTTAAATTAAACGAGCTCGTAAAACAGCTTTTAGGGACATGCAAACGAGAATTCCGAACATTTTAAAACGGATTGGTCTGAAAAAGTGGTTTGCACACATGTATAGCATAAAGTAAATCGCGGCTATATTGGATGTGGAGCTGTAAGTGTTAATGTTGGGATAATCACTTTCCAGGTCAATTATGATTCCATCTCACCGGGGGAACCGTCGTCCCTTCACTGTCATCTCTCGGGGTTTTTCTCTGCTATGCCCCTTGCGAGGCACGTCGTAAAGAAAATCCGGAGTGCTTAAGTTCGGAAGGTCAGGATACCCGAGATGGTAAAGAAACATACGCCACGGCCAGTGATGATCCGACAACACCCCACTTTTCGGGAAACTCGGGGAAGTACTGCATGGGAATGGGTCTCTCGTCATCTGCACGGTCAGGTGTGTCTAAAGTCCAAATTATTCACTGACTACGTTGTGCCATGTATGGGTATCCGGTAAATACGGGATCCTCTATGGACGTGTAGCGTGACATTGGGCTTTAGAGACCCCCGTGTGCAGAGGAACAATGGAGAACTGAGCCCATGCAATCTTCAGGGTAAGGCGGAAGGGTGGTCAGACAGGCGGCATACAAGGGGGTGACTTCCATAAACCCGTCTTAGACACCGGACCAGGTAGCTGGACACTGAAGGCTCAAAGTTCACTATATGCTGGCTTTGACTCGGATAATGGAGGATATTTTGGATCATGAGCTCAAGGTGTTGGTCGGAGACCGTACCGCCTCGTGGGTTTGTTCACTGAGAGAGTGACCCTAGCTCATGGGGAATCAACCGTGGACCGGTTGGGGATCCCGTGACATCGTGGGTAAATCGGGTGACACAGAGGAATGCATGTCCTAAGCTACCCGTCCAATGCACCCCACAATTGTAATATAAATATGGAAGCAGTAAATAAACCAAATGAAGTCAGCACCAACCTATGTACTAAGTGTTTTTCTTGTCATTAGTGATTCCAAATTGGTTGTTTATTAACCTAAAGGGAAGTTAGCTTCATTCACACCTAAGTGTCTCTTTCTAAATGTGAGCTAATTATTAACCCAATTGTTGTCATGTCTGTTGAGGATCTAAAAAATCCTATCTGTCCTCATCAGATACACACTCAAAGTGTGGAGTAGAATAATCCTAAAGGCTTTGAAAAGAATCTCTTGAAGGTTTTAAAAGAAGTTGGGGAATCCCGACAATTTTGGATGGAGTTCAGTCTTCCTTGACCAAGTTTTATGAGAAAAACTTACTCAAGTTCTCCCCAGCGGAGTCGCCATTCTGTGGAGGGTGATTTTTCGGTATGAGGGGGGTCTATCTAAATATGATTCTGACTAAAAAGCCTAGATCCTAAAAATGCCATTCTGTGGAGGGTGAAAACCCGTTATTCATGGCAGCCCTCAAATACCTACTCTATCGTCCGTCTTTCCCAGAAAGCATAAAGGGGAGTGCAAGTGTGCACTACACCCGCTCTCGATGGGCTCCACGCGGACTGATGCCTCTATAAGGCGGAATTGACTAGAGTCGCCACCTAGTTTGACCTAAGGAACTAGGAAGGGAAGAGGAAGGTTCTAAGAACCGTTAGTTGACTCTGAGATTGTTCCCTACGGATAGGACTTATCTGATCATACCAGAGATTCTATTGTGGGTTCGTACTGGGTTACACCCCTTAGAAGTGGCAACGACCACGACTTCGGATTGGTGCCCGAGGAAACCTCGGTCTCCAACTGTCGGGATTGCCCTCTTTCGAAACCTTTTAGAGAGATTCATTTAAAAGCCAAAGGATAGGATTGAGTGCGGGTTGAGGATTAGATGATTTAGAAGAGAAGAAGAATAGGCTGGTCTTGGAGTCGGTTTGATTGAAGCGTTGAGAGGTTTTGATTGTTTTGAGAGGCTTGAGGTTGCTTTGGCTTTCACGGGGATTAAGAGGATGATGGGATTTCTGAGGAGTAATTGGTCATTTTTGGTGGAGTTAAGGGGTTTCGGATTATTTGGTGGAATTGAGGAGTTGTTTGTGTTTGAGAAGTTCGGATCTTGAAATGGTCGGGTTTTTTGAAGTGTTTGGGAAGTTGAAAGTGTTGAAGAGAAACTCGGCTTTTCAAAACGATCGAGTATGGAAGAGGATGCTTGGTTTACAGATGTTCGGATTTTGAAGATGTTTCAGATTTCTGAGAGCCTTCAGGAATTGGAGGTCCTATGTGACTTAGAGTTGGTACAGAGGAGGAATGAGAAGTGTTTATGGGTCCTAGAGCTTTAATGGAAATGTTGGATTGGGTTATTCAGAATTGTCTCTCTTAAGGTTTTTAAAACCGAAAAATCATTTTTTGTTGTAAGAGGGCGGATAATCCCGAGGGATTACCCTATGTACCCCCTCGAGCACGACACTTAATTAATGGTAAGTGTCGAGGCTCGAAAGATGGGGCAATGAATTTATTTCGAAAACTAGGGTTTAGAGAGAAACACCATGAATGAGATGCCCTCAGTCAAATCCTAATAACGTCTCTAACTCCCGGGTTTTAAAACGTTAAAACTGAAAATATCAAAATCGAGTGGAGGGGAGTTAGACGATTCTGAAATCCCGGCTGCAACTAGGAAGGTCGCTACTTCCCTAGCACCCCGCCTTGTAAAAATCTAGGCTGCAATTAGGGGATGTTTATCACCCTAATGCCCGCCTAAAGAAGTCCAGACTGCGACAAGGGATGTGACGACCCCAGTGCCCCGCCTCGGATTTTTATTTTGGAAGGGAGACAAGTGATGTCTAACTAAGAGAAAACGTTTTTAAAAATGTTAGACATTTCTTGTTCCCTGAAAACGATTTAATTTTGAGTTTGAAAACTAAGTTGGAAAAAAGTTGTTCGGAATTCTTGATGAAGAAACACTGATTTTGAGAAATGTTTTAGGAGAAAACTTTCTGTATATGTGAGAAGAACTTTCTGCATTTGAGAAGAGTTTTCTGTGATGTGAGAAGAGTTTTTTTTTAAAATTCCACAAAATGGTTTCTTTTGAAAACTTATGAAGTTTAAATAAAATGATTGTTTGAACATTCGAGGAAGAAGCTTTTTTCGGGATTTTTGAATTAAAGCTGAATACTAGGAATGTTTTGGATTTTTGGAGTTTGAATGGGATTTACAAGTTTGAATTGGATTGAAGTTTGATTTGGATTGAAGTTTGGGTTGGGTCAAGGTGGACTTGGACCGAAATGGGTATGGGACATAGTGGGTTTAGGCCCGAATTGGGTTTGGGCCCATATTGGGTATGGGCCTGAACTAGGTTTGGGCCCGAATTGGGTTTGGGCCCGAATTAGGCTTTTTGATTTTGGGTTAAGTGGGCTTTTAAATTTGGGCCTAAATGGATATGGGCCTTGGAGTGATTGGACTGTAGTGGGCCTTAGGGTTAGGCTTTTGAAATGGGCCTTGATGTGGATTGATTTATGGACTTGGGCCTTTTTGGGCCTTGGGTTTTATGGGTTCGAGCCTTGGGCTTTGTGGTCTTGGGCCGCAGGTTTTGTGGGCTTGGGCCGCAAGTCTGGGTTTGGTGGGCCGATTGGGCATGAGGGTTAGTAATGAGTCGATCGGGCTTGGTAATGGGCCGGGTTGGATTGATCGAGTCGAATTGGGCCGGGTTGGATTGGGCCTAATGTTGAGCATTTGGGGTTGGGCCGAAAATCGGGCCTCATTTGGAATTGGGCCAACAAATGGGTCTTGCTTGAGATTGGATTGAAAATTGGGCCTTGTTTTAGATCTTTGAAAATTGGGCCTTATTTGGGGTTCTAGACCGAATTGGGCTTAGTGGGCCATGTTAGTTTTTTTTTTCGGGTTGGACTGAAATAGGGCTTATTGATTTTGGGCCAAGGTGGATTTTTCGAGTTGGGTCAAAGTAGGCTTTTGATTTTTGGGCCTGATTTGGGCCTTATTGACTTGGGCTGATTTGGCCTTCTTGATTTGAGCTGATGGGCCAAGTGTGGGAATTTGGCTTTTTTATTTGTGGACTCGAAGTGGTTTTTTTTTTGGCTTGTTGGCCTGATTTGGGCCTCGGTTTTTGGCTAGGTTGTGAGATATTAACAAGTGAGATGGATCAATTTATTGATTGGTTTATTTAACTCTTGATTATGGGTGTGTGTTGAAGATGGGTGTGTTGAAGGCAAAGGAGGATTCCACCCACATAAAACGGATGAGAGATCCGCTAGGCATGGAGTGGTTTCGCATCCTAAGCCTTCCTAAAATAGCCTTAAGGGCTGTTTTTTTTTGAAGTTTTTTTTTTGTTCTTATAAATATATAATGGTGGTTAAGGTATTTTCTGAAGTTATAGGAGATTATTGCCCCACGAAACGAATGAGAGATCCGTTAGGTGTGGAGAGATAATACATCCAAAACTTTTCTGTCAGTTTAAAAGGTCCTAAGGTTGATAACTAAGGCTTAAGGATAGTTAAATAATATGAGGGAATGAAATAGATAACGCAATAAGGCTAACTATAAAACATGCACAAGTACAACACAGAGGCATATTGAGGACAACGAACATAAATGATTCGCCAATCAGAATCGAGAAGGAAAGCATGACCAAACTTATTTCATTTCGTTGGAGAATCAGAACAACCGTGATAAAAAAAATAAGGCACTCAGAGAGGACACCATTTAGTTACTAAAACGGGTATTATCAGTCCCAATCCAGTTCTGAAAAAAATCTAGCCTAATCAGACCATGAAAACAGTACTCAGGTGAGAATGCCCAAATTGAACACTTCAAAGCAACGTTATAACTGAGCCTAAATCTATGTCAGGAATTATTATGCAGGTTTTTCCAACACCAATCTTCAATCGAACTTTACTACAGAATCAGGCAAAGGAAGAGGGCAAAACTGAGTTATGTTATCACCATTATACCTAAACAGAAGAAGGATCAACCAAAACGTGAACGGACATATTTTAAGCGGAGCAAAAGAACAGGCTCTGGTCCCTAGCTTTTAATGTATGATCTATAGACCCCCATAATCGAGATCTCACAATGACTTCTTATTTTCTCACTCACACATACAGACAGATAGCTGTTCAGGAACAAGGCAGAGCAACTGCAAATGAACGGCAACCAATATACACTACCAGATGACTTCTGAATCGGCAATTAAACAAAAGCATGCTTTTCATGATATCAAGCAGATTTCGACAGAGCACTTTCGATATATTCATCAGGCAACACTGAAATTAATTAGGTATGAGTCAAATACCAGGATGAAGACTATGGACATAATCTGCGAAAAAGAAAGAAAACACCACAACAGGAAACCATCACCTCATCAGATTACAGAAAGAGAACGGTTAACCAAATAGGAACAATGAAGATAATATAATCAGTATTCGAATAAACCCAAACAGTGTTAACATGGAGACCCAGGGGAGATAGTATGAACCGGCCACTGTATCTTGTAGTGTATATATTTCTGCGAACAACTTATATACAGAAGGTTAGTCAAAAGACAAAGCATTGTGTTCCTCTGTAGAGCCTCGGATCGAATACTGCTGCGCGTGTACTAACTGAATACTGGTTCTACGGTGAACAAAGCTGAGACACCACTTCAGAAGAAGATGGGGATACTTCGAAGGTTTTTGAACCAGAGAACCAACTTCAGTCAGGTAGAGTTGAACAGAAGCACTCAAAGTAAAGCTATCGGATACACTCTCAGACACTGAAATGAAAGCGATTAGAAATAATGGAAAAGCAGAATGATCGCTCATCCTAAAATCAGAAATCAAACATTCGTAATTTTGAAACCGTTCAACGAACCCCGAAACCATAGGAGCTGGGCATTCATTTGTGTGTACGTACGCACAACCAAATACTCGCGGCAGGGATGAGCAAATCAGCAACCAACATATGTAGGAAGACAAACAGGAGCTTGAATAAATGTGTATAGAACAAATGGGGTATGCATAGCAGTGTGTTCGCCAGTTGGGTGTGTCAAGCACCGATTGAAAAGGATGAAGCGGCTGTTGTAGAGTTTTCTGGGTTTGATTGTTTGAGAGTCGAGATGTTTGGAGTGGCGTGATGAAAACGAAGCTTGAGAATCAAAACTGAAATGTCGTGCCTGAAGAGAATGGAGATGATGTAGTGCCTATGCTCTTGAATCGCCAGTTTGGGTTGTGAGATTGCCGAAAATGAAACAAATGGAGGATGAAAATGAATGTTCTTGTCCGCCAGTTTTTTTGTGTGTGGAAGAGAAAGGAAACAGAGTTAAAGAAGAGACGGGGTGAGGGTGCCGGCGGGGCGATTTCCGACGCGAGCGAGTGGCGGTGATTCACGATGGAGAAGTTTATGGTGGTGGTCGGTGAAGATTGTACAGGGTGGAGGTGTTCTTTCGACAGAGATGAAGAAGGAGACGAGGTTCGGTGGCGATTCGACTGAGGAATGCCGGTGGTGGTTGTTGGTGAAGGTGATGATTCGAAGGAAGAGAATCGTCTTCTTCTCCATTCCCCCCGCAAGAGAAGAAGAGAGAGACGACTTTTTTGAAGGAGTTCGACATCCTTCAGGCTTCTTCAGCGTGGGAGTACCGAGGAAGTATGGCG
>CM041782.1:134442432-134552518 GCA_023374045.1 Limonium bicolor
CCATTATGAAAACCAAGGTTCGGTGTATATGTATAAGTACTATCAGTATTCACAAAAACATACTGTCTAGTAAGACATACAAATGTTTATGCCAATCTACAACAGAGGAACTCTCTTATTTGTATTTACCATATGCACTAGCAAACATCAAAGTTTTTATATTTACTGCCATCACGCCTATAGTTCATCATGTTCGTCCAGATATGAACTCCATCTGAAAGCAGATTCACCATTGTTAACATATAAGTATTCTCTGGCACACGTGCTCTCTGTTATAGTCTTTAGCAAAATGAATAAGCCATTAAGGATATGACTCAGAACTTGAAAAGGGTATCACAGTTCAAAGCGACCCATCCAATCCGCCTCTTCTCGTTGTCATAAATAATCAATTTGTCAAGTAAGGATATATCTGCAAGTATTGAAAAAAAATATATGAGTGTTGAAAAGATGAACAAGATTTCATTGAATTTCCTATTCTTTTCTCCCCAGATGTCTTACCTCCAAGGACATTAAGATTTCCCAATTCTGCTTGTGAACCATCCAGAATGCCCAAGCAGACATTTCCCTTGTTCTGTAACATAGGCAGAAAACAACAGAAATAGAGTCGGGAAGAGTCGCTAAGAAATGCCAACTGACTTAAAACTAATTCTGATAGTGCAAATAGAGTTCTTACACTGACGATTAAATAAGACTCAGGTGGCATTTCCATCACCTCATTCTTGAAATGTAATGTGAGGGGCTTGAAGAACTTTCTGGCTTCACCAAGTGATTTAAATGGCTTACGACCTTTCCAGCAAACTGGAAGAGTCTTATCTTCAGGTGCATCTTCTAAGTGGTCTGAATTCATGTCTTTCTTTAGCTGGTCAGCATAATATATAAATCTGGGTTAAAGCTGGACAGACAGATACACCGCTATAAAGAACCAGCTCCAAGTTTAGATCATCATACCATTGACAACGTGTCCATGTAAGCCTCCTTTTTAAAGTAGGTATATGTGCTGCCAGTATCAAAAATCATGTCAAGTCCACTCTTAATAACATTCTTTCCACCAGAACGCAACTCTGCAGGTCCTATAGAGTAGTAATTCCTGAAATTCGTCATTCACTCATTAATTCCACAAGGAAGAAATAAAAGCAACTAAATGTAAGTGAAACTCAAAGCACGGCTCACCCCAGTGAATTTTTTGTCATTGGCGCCCATGCTATTCCAGAGGAAGGAAGATGATCATCTCCAAAGAAGAGATATCCTCCTCCATCACTTCTGAAGCAGTGGCCAGCCACATTTCTTGTCACTCCAATGCCATGAAGTTGAGATAAAATGCTTGATTTGCCGTTGGCAAGTCCAACAACCCCATCCACAAACGGAGAATGGTTTGATCCTTGAACCTCTTGATCATAGCCACACCTAAACCATGATTTGAGCACTTAAAAAAACACTATTTCATACCTTATTCATGATAGGAGGTGTATATCCAGAGGGACCGTTTTCTTTTTTTGTATATAGTGATTTCTTTTTATTTAGTTCCCATTTATTTCATTCCCGTTTAACTAGCTGTTTCCTTCTATTTGGTAATTAGTAATAGTAGTCAAACAGGGGGTGTGGCCAATTTCCTGTGAATCAGCAATTAGCAGTTACTCAAGACTTTTAGGGAGTTTTCTTTAATTTAACACTTAGCCGTTACTCATGACATTTAGATTTTTCCCTATCATTATATTTTCCACTATGTTAGTATAAAAATAGGGAGGCCGATTTAAGGAAGGATGGTCAGGTTTAGAATCTTAATTTGATTGTAGTTTCAACCTTTACATATAATACATGTGTTTCGTTTATTCTTCCTCTAACAGTCTGATATTCTACTCAATAAGCATGGACGAGAAGGGATAGAGCCTCATCAAGGACTGACAGAGAAATATGAGTGCATATGACAGAATGTCCTACCATGAAAAGATCAGATCCATCGAGGTCTGTTGAGTGACATCAGAAGATTCCGAAAAGAGCGGAAGCAACAAGATGCAAAGCAGAAGTAGTGGGATTAAGAGTGGAAGCTGAGAGAAGAATTAAAGTAAGTCTTGAAGAGATGTGGGAAGCGCACAAAGCTAAATACATAAAAGGGGATGATGAATTAGATTCAGCAAAAAAAGTTGGGCCACCAAAATTTCTACAGAATGGAAAGGATACCCACACTGCCGGCTTGTCAGTTTCAGTCACCAATAGCTTGGAAACTATAGTGATTTCCACAGTCAAGGAAAATCCAGAACTAGCGGTGGAGATTACCAAACCACTGGAACTGATGCTAAAGAAGACCCACCAAAGGGGAAGATAGGTCAGGAGGCAAAAGTCGTGAGAAAACAAAGAAGACAAGAAAGAGGATAAAGAAAACCAGAGGTCCTCAACAACCAGATGTGGCTGGGACGGGGACAGGAGGCCACCAAAAGTACCAGACTAGTGGAAGTTTTCACTTCATTCAAATAAGAGGGAAAAACAAAGGCAGATGCTAAGGGAGAAAAAGGAGAATAAATTAATGAGAAAACTTGGAATGAGGAAGAGAGCTAGAAAGAGAACTCTTAAAAGGAAAATAGCAAGAGGGTCAAGTGGATTCAAGAAGGAGGCCCAATCAAAGCAGAGGAAGAGGCAAATACAGTGCAAAGGATGGAAGATAACCAAGCAGGAGAGAACGAGAAGGAAAATGCAAACTAGGACAGCAAGGGTGGTATTAGTGAAGAGGAGAGCTTCCAGAGGGAGGTGGCTAGCAATGTGGTTTCAACTAATATCAAACCGAGGATGAAAAGTGACGGCAATCACAAAGATGACCGCAACTCTAGATTAGTATTTCACAGTGGATCGAATTTACCAGGCCCCCGCAGGAAAATCAACAAATGAGTCTCTTTTATTGTCAACAGCTCACTTTGGCTGAGTCGTCTTTTGAATCCAGCCTTCTAGACAAGGCCTGTTCTGATGGGGGCAAGGATGTTAGGAGGTTAATCTTTGGAGAAAAAGTTTCTTTTTTAGCACTTTATTTTATTAGTTCCCTTTTATCTGGGTGTTCCATTTTTTAGTTCCCTTTTATTTAGCAGCTCCTTCTATTTAGGAATTACTAATAATAGTCAAAAAGGGGTATGGATAGTTTCCTTTTATCCAGAAATTAGCAGTTACTCATGACTTTAAGGGAATTTACTTTATTTTAACAATTAGCCCTTACTCATGACTTTTAGAATTCTTCCTATCCTTTATTTTCTGCCTATGTTAGTATATAAGCGAGGCAAATTTCATGACAGATAGCAAGATTTGGAATTTGAAATTGCTTGTAGTTTCGCCCTGTCTCCATAGCCTGGTGTTCTTAAGTTCTTCTATGAAACCCACACTTTACATCATACAGTTGAATTTTTATTCTTCCTCTTGCAATCTCATTTTAATCTTCAACAATTCACCATTTGCAGAAAATAAAAGGATAATCTCACACGATGCCATGGGGCTTTTCAAAATTTAACAATTTTGCCATCAAATATAATATAACTTCCTTTTTCTATCACAAGTAAATCTTTAAACCCCTGAATCATAAATTATAAGATCTAAATCTTATTCCCTACTATCTTGAATCCCAGAACGACAAAGTTAAGTATCCCTAAATTCATAAACCTTATAAATTTAAACCCTAAACTCTATATCTTAACCTATCATTGAATCTCAACCTAAACCCTTGAAATAATGGTTGGAAAGCTAGAAGCGGTCAAAGAACCTACAAGGCATACCTTATCCAATATGTGTTTATGTGTAGGTTATAGGGATAATTTGTGAAACTTTTGAAAACCTTAGGAGCATCTTGTGAAATTTCCTTAAAAAAAGTTGTTCGAAAAAAATTAGAGGTTTGAAAAAGAATAGGATCAAGCATGATTTTGATGGTTATCTTTCCATGTGATTTATTATAAAAAGCAAAAATTTCAAATTAAAATTGACATATAAAATGGAACTGATCAGATATGGAAAAAGAATCTCAATACAAAACCAGAACAAGCAGAAAATGACGCACCCAAAAGTGAGAGTAGGATGCATATCGGAGCGGTTTACTAATTGCAGATGGAAATTGTCCTTCACAAGTACACCCATTGATGAACCATGATCTGCATAATCAATCTCATAGTCACATTGATCAGCTGGGTTGTGGCAAGCGTAGTTTGGAGGATGGTCAATGGAAGAGCACAGAGGGTCATTGCATTGCACTAGATTTTTATGGGGTTTATAAGGAGGGTGAGGACCCTGCATCAGGAAAATGTTAATGTCAGTCAAAATAGATAGAATTCAACAAACTCTGTTAGCAGAGAGAGGGAGAACTATAGTTTTACTTCAAGAAAAGTTCTAAATACAATACATTCTATTACTCAAATACCTTAAGACAGCGGACACATGGTGCATCACACTGAACCCAGGTAAGGTCACTACCAGTGTCAACATCAAGATGGTATGATTTGGGTGGTTGGCCTATTTTGAAGGTTGCATAGAAGTACCTACACACAAATTATTTGACAATGAATCTCTTGTAAATAGTAGCGGAAAATATTCAACACCATACAAAAAAGTCATTCTGAAAACTAAAATTCAAGCTCCATCAGATACAGCCCATTATTAAGAAAAATTTAATCAGCAAAAGATTTCATGGCTGTCAGTGATCGCTTCTTAGCACATGAAAATAGGAAAAAGGAAGGTGATTCGAGTCAGAGAATATCTGTCATCCGCATTATAGATGAGATAGAGCTTTTAATTCCACCACTCTGCAACACAGAGCATAGACAATCTAAGACCTACATCCAAACATGGTAATGAGGGGAGAAAAAAACTAAAGAATTCTCAACTATTACAGGGCAATTTTAGTTACTTGACAAGTTGATATTAGCTCAGTCAGGGGGCACACTCAACTGACCATACAACTCAGCAACAACTTGAGATCGTCACACTTAATATGTGATCAATAGCCTACTAAGAAGGCCTCTCCTCAAATCAAAGGACGGCTTAAACATCAAAAAAATTGTAAACAAACACAATGAAAGCTTGATCAACCTAATCATGACTTTGATTCCAGAATTAATCTTACATAATTCATTCTGTTGTTTTCCGTCCATATATTATTCAGAGAAGAGTAATCATCAGACTCGCAGGCAAGCCTATGTGTGATTAATAGTCTCCCGCACAAAAAAGCAGATAAAATTAATCGCGTATCAAACACGTAGCCTAGCAATCTCTTCTGGAAAAATGTACTGAAAGCAATGTTCTAGACTCCTAGGCGAATTTGCATAAATAACGATCACAGGTGAAACCAATGACCAAATACGGGTGAAACGTCTCCCATCTCGCACAACTTATTACTCTTATTAGTTGCGAGCGTATCCCATATTTGACTACACCGCTCGGAACGGAGGAAAGACACCTGTACCGCCATTTGTAACGAGCATTATGTGCTGTATTTTCGTTACAAGCATCTTGAACACATGTAGAGAAAGGAAAAGAGTAGAATGGAGCTACCAGTACCAAAACGTTCATAGTCGATCAAAATACAATAGCGACAAAGGCCGAAACCAAACAATAGTCGGATGAGGTGTAGTTCAAACAGCACAATTATACCTCATCATTCAAAAATATTCAATCAATGAGCTGCAAGATAAAAGAAGCAGAGCACTGTGTAGAACAGAAAATAATGACAATACCCTTCAGGGTAGACTCGGCCACCGACAGGAATCAGAACGGTTGACTGGTATTTTTCGTCCACCCCCGGCGAGTGTGAGCGCCTAGGCTTAAACCCAAAAATCTGAGCATCGCCAAAGCCATGGAAGCACGTTGAGCCTAGAAAGATGGTGTAAAAAAAGACTGTAACGCAAGGCTTCGTTATCATTGTCCCTTTTTCACTCACTATCAGCACCACCGTAATCTACCCTTCTACTAGTTTAGAAATTAAGGGGAAAACCCCGATGACATCAGAAGATTCTGAAAAGAGCGGAAGCAACAAGATGCAGAGCAGAAGTGGTGGGATGAAGAGTGGAAGCTGAGAGAAGAATCAAAGGCAAGTTTTGGAGAGGTGCGAGGCGTACAAGAAAGAGGATTATGAATAAGATTCAGCAAAAAAGGTTGGGCCTCCAAAATTTCAATAGAATGGAAAGGAGACCCACACTGCCGACTTGTCGGTTCCGGTCACCAAGAGCTTGGAAACCATAGCGATTTCCAGTCGAGGAAAATCCGACGGCAAAAATATGCCTAGTTTAAGTGGACCAGATCGAACTTTAAGACTATTGCGTCGTTGTGAAAAAGGCAAGAAGCATAAAAAAGAAGGGTTTAATGGAAACACAATCCTTCACATGTTGGTCGACTGGCAGCACGAAGTCAAACCTACGAAACCCACTACGAAATTTACAGCACGCGTGGGAAGATAGGAAACATGTACGGCCTTTTCTCTCCATCTTCCGCGTAAAAATAATACTCCCTCCGTTCATTAATATCTGTCGTTTTAGTATGTGATTCTTGTTCAAAAATATCTGTCATTCTAACTTTTTGACACACCTCTTTCCACTTTTACCCCTACTATTCAATATAAAAGTAATTATTATGTAAATGGAAAAGTAAAAAGTAGGGACACATGCGTCATTGTCCTACTTTTCTTAATAAGTGTGCAAGTTTCTAAAATGACAGTTATTGTTGAACGGAGGGAGTAATATGTTTGACGTTTCAAAATCAACCTCTCAAGTGCTGGGTTTGGATTCAGATTGTTGACGTTGAAAAAAAATTGGACGGGTTTGGGTTGTAATCTGAAAATTAAAAAAATTTAAATATAGAAAATATGATATATTTAATTATTAACTTATTGTTTAATGATTAGTTATGACTAAATCAAATGTAATTATAATAAGTATTATTTATTTATTAAATAATCCAAATTTTAAAAATCAAATATAATTAGAAAAAATGGGTTGGGTTTGTAATAAAAAAAACTAGTAACACTCGCATTTTGAATAGAAAAGAGTACATAATTACTAATACTTACATAATAAAAGTATAAAGTGTTTTTTCATTCAACATGCACTAAATAGGATTTTTTTTCAATATAAATCTAAAATAAATATTACATATTAATAGTAAAAAATTAATAATAATATTATTGTAAATTACTCTAGACCTGTTGAGATGTGAGAATATTACAATTTAGTATCTTCAGGCTATTCATATATATTTCAACCCCTTCGAGATATGAGGTTTCTGACTATGAGTCCCCAAAACTATAAATATGTTTGTTTACATATTAATTCTCTCCGACCTAGCAACCTTCCTACGTCACATTATCACATCAGACAATACTTAATACATAACCACACCCGCAATCTCTTTTTTTATCTATCTTCATTAATAAATCATTGTTGTCTTCTTCCTATCACCAAAGTGAAGAAATGTAACTCCAGTTGAGCTACAAACATATTCATAGGAGCCACATTGAAATACCCCAAACATTAATTACGTTAATTAACAAGAAATTAATTAAATGAAAGAGTTTAATCAAGGATTAAACATCAAATGATAAAGGCTAAAGAGCTAAATTCATTAAGGAAATCTATAATCTCTAAACATACATACATAAATAAATATGTATAGTCCAAAATGGGCACATTAATAAGGAGAAAACAACTCCTAAGATTAATGTAACATGTAACACATTAATACAACCACTAAGAAATACACCTTAGGAGAAAGTAACAACATGTGTCACAACCTAACACGTGAAATAGTTCAAAATGTACAACATTAATGTCATAATATTATAAGCCACAACATGACAAATCATCCTCCCAAAAATATATATATTGCCGAGTTTGAGAAGGAAAAGAGAGTTGAAATACCCCAAGATTAATTAGGGTGATTAAATTACTCTAATATAATATTTTAGGGCCTAATAGTGCCTAAATAATTTTGTTAAAGAAAATAAATCCAAAAGAAGAGAGAAAACGCTTAAAAAACGAAAAACGCTAAAATGAGTGTTATGTGACCACAAGAGAGAAACGACCTCGACAAGGGTCTTAGAGTGATTTCCAAGGCTGAATAATGCCTACTTAATATACGGAAACAATTCCCGATAAAAAACGGATCCATAAAACGAATTAAAAACGCCAATAAAGCTTTAGCGCACGTTTTTCGAGAAAACCCGAAAACGTGACTTTGAGTGGTCAAATGAACCCGTAAAAATTATAGTTCATCAAATAACTATAATTAAACATTAATGGGAGATTAAGAACCAATAAAATTAAAGAAACGAGAAAAATCCGTAAAATAGGCCCGGTTAGTGAACAGTGCTAAAACCGGGTAAATTAACGAGCGTTTTCTGTAAAAGACGAAAAACGCTCCAACATGTGGGAACAGTGGGGGCCGGTTTTTACCACTCATCAGCCTCCCCCTCACACACACTAAGTTAGAAAGAAAAGAAAGAAAGAAAAGAAAAAGTTAAAAAGTAACTCCCTCTTCTCTCTCCTCCCATTTCCCTTTTTTTCCCTCTTCTCTTTCCTCTCTTTTCTTCCTCCCTGCTGTTTCCTTCTTCCTCCCCAAACTGAATGTTTTCTTCCTCCCTCTCCCATGGCTTCTTGCCATTTCCTTGCTTGCCCAAGCTTCCTCCAAGCTCCAAATGCAAAACAAATTACATATTTGTGTTCCCCTCATCAAGCTCTACATTTCCCTCTTTTCAAAATCCAAAAATGAAGAACTTCATCTCTATGGGTTTTCCCCATTTGAAGAGAAAATGGCATATTCTTGAAGCTTGGAGTCCCCCTCTTCCATCTAAGGTAAAAAGGTTCTTGAAAAACTCATTTTCTTCCTTCTCTTTTGGTGACCGATTTTCACCTCTTGTAATGCCCTATTTTTCTCTCTCTTCTGAGCTTCATTTCAACCTTCCAATGGTGGTGGAACCATCTTCTTGACTCAAGGGCTAAAACCCCTCTTAAAAAAACTCCAAAAGGTAAACCCTAACTATGGTGTTTTAAGTCTTTCATTGGATTAGTGTATTTCCAAGGGTTTAGGATTTTAATTATGTCGAATTTTGTGTTTCTTGGGTGTTGGGATGGAGTTGTGCAACTCCATTGCCACTTGGACGATTTTGATCATGAAAGAGAGAAGGAGGAGATTGGAAAAGAAAAGGAGAATTTGTGAGCTTAAGGTAAGAAACTCACCTTAATGCTTATTTTGATTATTTTAGAACTTGGGATGGGTAATTAATGGAATGAAACCAAAAACTTATGGTAGTAATGTGTTGGTTGATATTTGAGAGAAATTGTGAACTTGTGTTGATTTAAGGGCCTAAGTGCCATTGCATTTGAGTTTGTGAGCTATATTGTTGGTTTGGTGAATTTTGGTTGAGCTTATATGCTAGTAGGACCCTTGTATGGGTGTGGCTAGTTTAGGACTGGTTTAAGTGAAAATTGGTGAAGATTGATGGATTGGGACTTGTTAGGTTTATGAGGAGGTTATGGCAAAATTTTAGTAGAAAAATAAGTGTTTTAGGTGACTTTGGCAATGGGAGAACTTAGGTGTTCATTTGGGTTGAGTTGAGTGGATTAACAACCTTGGAATGGTAGAAGGAGAATGGATTAGAGAGGATATAAAATCTGTAGCAAACTAGTAAATTAGTGCCATGGAGTTTGGAGAGAAACTAGGTTGTAAGAGATTGAAAGAAATGGATGGACTTGGGTATAGGTAATGCAATTGTCTAGGAATGATTTGGAATGGTCAAATGGAGTTAGAACACAATGCAAAGTGCCAAGAGAAGTTTAGAAAATTCACAAGTGTGCAAAATGCAAGAATGTGAGAATTGGAAATTGTGAATTTGAGCAGGGATTAAACCAATGATTTGAAGAGGTTTAGAGCATGTTTTGAGGTGTTTAATTATGTAGGAAAATTGTGAAAAGATTAGGGAATGATTAGGTGAAATACCCCAAATCTAATTAATACTTTAAAACAGTTAAATAATGAAGAGTTGATCTAGAAACAGATCATTTTAGTTACACATGCTAATTTATGCATGCAAACGTTACGTAAATTAATATTGCGCGTGCGCATGCAAACTCATGCACGCAAACACTTACGTAAAATAGTCGTTTTACCGTAAATGCTAACGAGCGTAATTTTACAAACGTCGTAACATACTCGTACAAACGTTTATGTATGATTATTAACAAGGATTAAACTCCTTACATAAGTAGCTCGATAAGAGAGCAACAACAAGGAAAGACCAATAAGAACGTTTATACAACTCATAACACGACAACGTTCGATCCACGAACGCTAATACAATGTCGTCTACACGTACGCATATAAACACTTACGTACGAACATTAACGGGCATTAAACCCCTTACGAAACAAGCTCAACTAGGAGAGCGCCATCTAGGACAAATATATACGAGCGTTTATACGACTCGGTAAACACTAACGTTCACTGTAAAAACACGAAAAATACTAACGAGCAACATAAATACTTTACGATTGCCTAAGCATTTATAAATGCTAAAATAAATTGATATACACATTTAAACAATGTAACAACTTATGTTACATAATCTTAATACTTAATATATATCATAAATACATAGGAAATGTTATAACATTACATATAACACAAAGTATACAATTTTTCCAAACAGCCCATATTGTCGTTTTGGTATACCATGTTTGGTACTTGTTTTATACAATTTTACTTAGTAAAACAATTAACTACCTAACATACCTACCTTATACTTATATACACATTATTATGCTAAGATTAAATCTACTTAATATACCTCATAAATACCGGTAATATATTTGCATTAACCAAATAAAAAACTGTAGCAGTTACCACATGTATTATACGGCAATACACTTATAACTAAGCAAACAAAATCTATAGTGATCACCCCATCGTGGTGTACATGTCCTCATATTGACAAAAAAAAAATTCTATAACAAATGCCATATGCTACGGTAGTCTTATACCATGATTAACAAAGGAAAAATCTGTAATAATTACCACCTAATTATACGGTAATACAATTGCAATAAACCAAACAAAAGTCTGACGTAAGTGGTGATTACGGTAATATACTTGTGAATAACCAAACAAAAATTTTGTATCAATCACCATGCGCTACGGTACTTCTTGTATTCTTAATTAACAAATGAAATCTGTAGCAAACTCATGTCATTAAAGGCAATGCACTAGCTATTAATCAAAGGAAAAAGAAATCTGTACCAAACACCATAATTAACCTGGTGCTTATGTGTTCAAGATTGTCAAAATCTGTAGCTTTTGACAATAACAAAACCGGTTATATATATACACTTAGGACATCATGTAGATGTCTTATATAACATGTAGTTTTATGAGTCACCCTCCCACCATTATACTTCAACAATGCAAGATCAAAACCCTTTGTTTATACCTATCTTTACCGAAAAACAAGAGCTAATGGGAGGCTTATGTGGAATGAAAAAATTAGACAAAGTCTAAAGTTATGACATGAACAACTCTCATGGGACATAACAATTAGTTCTTTCATAATCCTAGCATAACAATTCGGTGGAATTGAGCTCCACTTGGCAATAAGTGCCGAAACCATTAGCTAAAAGAGAGTCATTATTGGACCAATCAACCTATAATTTATGACATAAAAAAAATAATCTCATTACACTAATCTAATATATACCTAACATTCCCACGTTATTATGTTTCCACCTTGACATTGATTAGCTAGTTTCCTAGTCATGGTGCCGATTTCACAAGTCAAGAGAGGGGTTAGTGCTATCATTAGTCAATTAATTAACTAAAGCAAAACATTAAGAAAATTGACAAAACAATTATCCTCATTTCCTACATATCAATCGGCTAGCATGGCATTTCATTTTGCCTAACATGGCCGGTTGGTAAGCTCCTCCTCTCTTGCTCTCTTCTTTTCCTTTCAAGCTCCAAGCTCCATTAATGGAGTCTTAAGTTCTAATTCCAATTTTATGTCAATTTGTTAGTTAATTCTACCAAGACTTGAAGCAAACATCAACCAAGTATTACTACATCAAATCGGCTAGCATTTATGCTCCAAGAACTTGTCTTGAATCAACATTAAACCAAGGAGCATGCAAGGTTAACTTAAGGTATTTTTATGCTTGAAAAATCCTTAAGGCATGCTATATATGTAACCGAAAATTCCAACTCTTCTAAACATGTTTTCTTCATCAAATTTCATGAAGGAAAATTGGTTCTCCATCCATCATGGAGCACCGAAAATTCAAGGTAAAATACTTAAGGTAAATCCTTTGAAAACTACTTATAAATCTACTTAAGATCTTTGTTAAGATCTAACTCCTAAAGCCCCTTCCTTCTCATGTGTTAATACCGAAATTTGGAGCTACAATCTCCATTGACGGAAGCTTGGGAATTCAAGGAGAAATCAAGTACTTAATCATCCTTGATTAAGAGTAAGTTTATTAAGTTAAACCTTAATGTTTAAAGCTTTGTTTAAGCTCATGAATTTTGTACATCTCTTCGAATAATTAAGGCCGAAATTAGTGAGGCTTTTACCAAGGAAAAATAATTATAGCTTTTAAGCTAAGGTTATAACCTTAAGATATAATTTTATGTCACAACAAAATTAATTATGAAGAGTTTAATTTATGGCCGAATTATCTAGGAAATATTTTCTTCAATTTGAGCTAAAAATATGTCTAAGACATTATAATAATTTTTATATGAGAAATATGGCTCATATGTATTTATGTATAATTATTATAAGTTAAGAATCAAGTTTTAAAATTATATGGCATCAAATAAAGACGACCGAATTCATTTGGTGAAAAATAGGCTTTAATGAGCTATATATGCATATAAGTACATATTATGAATTTTGAGTAATTTAAAAATAATTACTAGTGTTTAAATGACTAGTTAATAAGTTAGTGGTAAAAATAATTTTTAGAAGTTTGGGGTAAAGTATGTAAAAGCCGAGAATAATATGGTCCTTGGCATAAATATAATATAAAATGGTGTAGGAATTAATATTATGAATTTTTGGTGAATTAAATAAGTGTTTAGGAGTTAAAATAATAAGTTTATAAAAGTTTTGGGGTGAAATTGTAATTTATAAAAGTTTATATGCAAACCAAGAATTTAATTTGGGGCGGAAGCGTAATTAATGGAATTTTATGTACCATTCGAAATTTAAGGAAATTAAATATTAAACTATAGTTTATAAGTGGATATGTAACTTATACAAAGTTTTTGGGGTTAAAATGTAATTATAAGAAATTATATGGCAAAGCCAAAAATTAATGTGGCTAATTGGTGATTTATAATAGTTAAGGTGTTCAAATATTAATTACCGAATTTATAGTGGTGGCTTTGAGAAATAATTAATTAAGAAGATAAACTATGTAATATAATGTATTTTGGAGTATAATATAAAGTTTATGAAGTCAATGTGGTTATAATATAATAACCGAAAAGTATAGTGTATTTATGGGATTAAAAATATTTGTAGGTCCTATATGGATATTTAGAAGATTTAGAAAAATAAATTATGATCTAAGGACTTATGAAATTGAAACTACATGTTTTATAAGTACAAATAAGTTATTTGTAAAGGAATAATACAATTTGGAAGTTAGTTTGTAATTAATAAAAGATATGGGGAATAATAAGCCCATGCTTGACATGTAAATACAATTTGAGAATTTATAAAGTTGAAATGTCATTTAGACAATTATAATCTTGTATCATAAATAATACATGTGAATAAAGTATATACATTTAAGATTTTCAAGTAAATCAAAAGGGAATAGTTATAAGGAATTTAATGTGTGAACACCAAATAATATTTGGAAATTTTAGTATATTAAATATGAATTTAAGAGGATAATTAATTAATATATGACTAATAGATGTCATTGACAAATTTATAAGTTGTTATGTCATCTGGACAAATACAATATGTCATATAAACAATACTTGTGTACGTACATGTATAAATATACGTATATAAAAATATATACAAGGGAATTAAATAAACTAAGGAGAATGGTCAATGTGACATACATTAAATCATGGGAATAAATAAAGTAAACTACCATGCAATAAAAGTCTTGTAAATAAAGACTATAGGATTTAAGGTATATAATAATTCCTTAATTATAAGTACAGTTAAGAAGTGGAAGAAATAATAACTATGGTAAACCGACCTCACATAAAATGACGAGGGAGTACGTAACCATTTTACGTTACGATAAAAATCTTATACGAGAGTTACATAAATTAACACTCTCAGTTAATCCTATTCTAGGATTTTGTTTGACCAGACGTTGACCGGGAACTAAACAAGTACAATCTACGGTGAACGGTATGGATTCTTGCAACCTGTTTGCTAACGGATTACACCGGCTTGTGTGCTATCTGTTGTGTGAAATAACGACCAAGATAATTGCATGTAATATGTTGCACTTGCGTTTGTGTCGTTGTGATTATTCTATGCACTGCTGTGTTATTTATGTGTGTGAATGATGTGCACTGTTGAGTTACTTAATGTGCACGAACGGTATGCGTTGTTGTGTTATTTTATATGCATGAACGTTTTTGACTATAACGTGTGTGCCACGCATACAACTCTACATTACCAGTGGATTAAATACCTACGTGATATTATACCGAGAACTTGTACTCAAGTTTCTCACTAACTTCCTTTATAAATAACGTCGTTGTCTTTAAGCGTGACAACTGACTATACACAACAGTATGCTTGTTTAGCGTCCTTGTGTGACGTCTAACATATTCAATGCTACGAGAAGCGAGGAGCCCAGATGTTTCTGGCCATGCATGCAATTATGGAGGTTGTACTTGTACCTGTCGCAGGTCGTCCTCAAATACATTATACGTCATGACGGTGGTTTTGGGTGTAGACTTTGTCCACTCACCGGGTTAGCACCGGAACATTTTAAGCTGGGAGAAGGACTGCATTCTCTCGAGGGTACGATACCCACATATGAATTTGAAGTTGAGAGAAAGATTTCATTCTCTCGAGGGTACGATACTCACATCTATATTTAAGTACAGGAGTTGACTACATTCTCTCCTGCGGGATTTATTACCCGACCATTAACGCGAGAGTCTTATCTCGTCTGAAGGGTTTATCATACCCGTTCCAAAATTAAATAACTAACTTGATCTCTGCTGTCATGTTTCTCTTTGTGATGTTGTTGACCTTGTATGGTTACTTGTATGAATTATATATAATGCATGTTTTCAGTGTTTGATAAAAATGAATTGCATGCTTACGACAAAGTAGTCGTGTGTGGCCCGCTAGCTTATGGGCTGCACGGGTTCATACCGGCAATTTATTTTGCTGAGCCGTTTCATGGCCAACCATTCACAAGTACCTGAAGAAAGAAGAGATTGCCCGATCGAGTGTAGGTGGGGTAGAATTAAGACATGGGATTATTATTGTCTGTATCATTTTACAGTACTGTACTTTTTCTATTAGCTTTTGTTGTTTTTAACGGTTTGTATTCAGCGCTCAGACTGTATCATTTGTAAGTTGTTGGAGTTAGCCTTGTTAGTCACATGGGGGACTAACGGCGTTGTAGCACCACCCGTAGTTATGTATATATTTTCCGCTGCATTTCCAGTTATCTTTGGGAGCTGACATCGTACAGGTTGTGGAGTTTCGGGTTGGGGTGCTATATTAGGGGTGGATTAAGGGTTGATTTGGGGTTGAAAAATTACCTAAGTAATAGTTTTTAGCAGGGTCCCAGACTTAGGTTGGGAACCAAGTCCTGGACCGCATAAAAAAAGAGGTCAAGAGTGAAAACAGGGAGTGGTCCAGGACTTAAGTCCAGGACCAAGTCCCGGACCAGGGTAGAAAACAGAGCGAGAGTGCATCAGTGTATTGGTTCGGGACTTTAGGTCCGGACAAGTCCCGGACCACCCCAAAATTCAACGAGAGTGTTTTTAAGTGGCTAAAACATGGGGGATTGATTGGTATTGGTTTTAGATGATGTTTAGGGGTTGTTTGGTGACCTTTAAAGGTCCTAAGAAGTGTAAACAAGTTTGAGAAGTGATTGAGAAAGTTGTGAGTTTAAGAACACTTAAGTAAAATCGAAATAACGGGATAACGGGGTAAGTACGGGAGTAGTAAGTTACGTACCGTATAAGCTTGATATTAATATCAATGTTTGAAACATTATTAGAGGAACAAATGTGAACCGAGGAACGTGAGGTGAACCGGTAAAGTTAACCCAAGGTGAAAGGTATGATTTTCATGCCCCGTATGCTACCTTGGTTACTCTGATTTGTGTGCTTGTTTGATTGTGTGATCACCTTAACAAGATAAAAGCACGAATCGGACTGTTTGCACCTTGTAGTGCTTGTTTGTATTCCTTGCTAATGGATTGTATTTGAATTTACAGTTTGTATAATTCATGAAATGTGTGATTGTGGATGAAATGTTTGAGTGTGAATGAGCACTGTAGTGCGACTCATAGTTGAGTCTTGTTTGAGATGTATATATATATATATGTATATATATTATCTTCATGACAATTGTTGTCAGTACTAGAATCGCAACAAGGTTAGGACTACTGCTCTCTAGAGATGTAGTTCCTCTAGATGATACAATATATATATTATCTGAGTTCTTGTTTTATTTTTTTTTGATATCTGAGTTCTTGTTTGCCACTGCAACTTAGTCATCTTTGTATCACTTGGCTGGGCTTGACTTCATTTAGGGTGGCACTGCTTCAAAGGGGCACGATGATTGGCATGTTTAACAAAAATTTCATGACCTCCAATAGAGGACCCATTTTTCATCTCAACAGTGCCGTTGGCATCATCTGAAGTTGCAAACTGAAGAAAATTCATCGCTAATCAATGGTGCTGTTGAGATGAAAAATGGGTCATCTATTGGAGGCCGCAAATTTTATGTTAAACATGCTAATCGTCGTGCCCCTTTGAAGCAGCGCAGTCCTAAAGGAAGTCAAGCCCATCCAAGTGATACGAAGATGACTCAGTTGCGGTGGTAAACAAGAACTCATATATCAGAAAAATAAAACAAGAACTCGGATAATATGTATATTGTATCATCTAGAGGAACTACATCTTCGGATAGCAATAGTCCTAACCTTATTACGATTCTAGGACTGACAACACAATTGTCCAGAAGATAATTATATATAGTAAAGAAGTGTAAATCTAGCATACTTTGAGCAATTGACCTTCTCGCAAGTTATTTCAAGACAAAGTGAACCAAAAGTGTTTAGATTGTCAAATATCAACATAATGAACAAGAACTGGTTACATAAAATGTGCTGATGAAGGATCTCTATATGCACATCGGAATCCAAATAAAGTTGCCATATTTGATTTGACAAGAACATAAGTCGATGGAAAGAATTAAATGTCATTCTCGACAAGATTTAACAGGAGTAAGTAAGTAGAGAAAACTATAAGAAATATGAGTGTATTATGAAGTAAGACAAGAAAGTGCGATGCACTTACCCATAGCTTAATTTGTATTATGTCTCTCATTATCACTATTTTATGTAGTTAAACATCATTAGTAGATGTGTTCCAAACAAGAGCAAAAGAATGGATATTATTTGTTTAAAATAAGATAGGAATTTCATCAAACATAATAATTGCATACAATGCTGATATAAACAACAAGAGTATATGAAAATGTGGTTAGCATTAGTTAGGCAATATATTCGAACAGTATGAATAAAATATTGATAGGTTTTATTGAACATCTCAGAGTAGCAGCATATGTTCGAACATATACAACTCGTTGTACCACAAGAGATTACTAGATCAAAACATTTTTTTCAAATCGACAACAACATATTTAGTCCATCGGAGAATTTGTAAGCAACAAACCGAAGAATGAATTAGACTTGACAGGGAGCATCGTAGATGAAACTTACTTCCTCACCACTTTGTAGTCGATCTTTGAATCGTCTGTCAATATTGTGATGGATGCTGGTAGAATTGTACCCAAACATATGTTGGTGCTAAATTTTTGTGGTATACAAATCACAGTTCAATTTTTTTTTTCCAAAATCATTGTAGTGCACCCTATGTTTCTCCTCCAGCTTTTGAAGCAACACTCAAAATTGAGAGTTTCTCAAGTGCAAGTTCTTGTCATCCACTTTTGGGCATGGAAGGGGGAGTAAGATTACTGCTGAAAACGAATGACATGAATCTAACAATGGCGGAGAGTTTTCGTTTTCAGAGACCAGACGGTAGAAGGTGTTGCGGCTTGCCAGCATCCAAATGGGTGCGGTCCTGTCCATTTGGCAGCCCAATCAGCTGCTGGCTGGATTATTTTGCTGACTGGGCTGACTTATTACTATATTAACTTCAATTGGTTGTAAGTTTTAAAATATATGTTCAAAATGAAAAAAAAAATATCATTGTTCATTTAAATTCAAGCTCTTCAAAACAAGACCAGACATGGATATGTTTTGACAACTTTAAAATTTTATATTGTTTATATGTATATATCTATACATATTAACCATACTTGATTCACCATATACAATTTAAAATACACCATACAACAATAATAATACACTACAAAACAATAATGATTCATTATCTGTTTTGAAATTGGTTCTTAAAAAAATATATGATTCACTATATAAAACTTAAAATGCATCATATAAATAATAATATAATAATATAATAATAATATAAAATAATAATAATAATAATAATAATAATACACCACAAAACAACAACAATAATATAATAATAATGCACTACAATAATGATCCATTATTAGTTTCAAAATTTGTTATCTAATTCACTACTTGTTAGTTAATGAATTATAATATCAGTTTTAATAAATTATAATATCAAAATTAATGAATCATATCTTCATTTTAGTGTATTATCGCAAACATATAAAAATAAAAAAATTAAACAATAATGCAATACAAAACTATGTTTGGTATGTATGAAAAATACATGATTTACCATAGTTAAATTTTTTAATAGAATTTGTATTAAAGAAATAAATTATTTAGAAACAAAAAACTTCTATTATATTTTTTTTTAAATAATATTAAAAAATGTGTCAAAACTTTATATTTATTTTCTAGATAAGTTTATGACATAGTATTTTGTAGATAACAAAAAAGGTTATGTTATATAAAATTGAATATAAATTTTTTAAAAAATCCAATTTATAAATAATAGTTAAAATATAATAAATAATTTAAATTGATTGAACAAAAAAATTGAAAAAAAGATGGTAAAAATTGGTATAATTAATTGGTATAAATTATGGTACTTAATTGGTACTACGTATTTTTTAAAAAAATCTATGAAATATTTATTTTTTCAATATTTTATGATATTTTAATGTTTTTTAATTTTTTTATTTCTCTATTATAAAATGTTTTATAATATTTTACATATTTTTATAATATTTTTATAGTTTTTGTCTTTTTTACTTCTGGTCAACTACATAGTGACATTTCATGAACTTTTGTAAAAATATGATGTCATTTTATGACTTTATTTTTTAGTGACATTTCATGAATTAGTAATTTTGGCATTTCATGAATTATTGTTTTGTCACTAATTACTTTGATATTTTTCATTTTTCTTACTAATTTTCTATTTAAACATAAATCTATCATTAATTTTTGTTAGTAAACCTACTCCAAAATTATTCATCAGTATTTCATTGATATTTTATCACTAAATATTAAGGTTACTAACAGAATTTAATCCATTCTTAGAAATTAACAATTTTCTAGTAGTGCAAAAGCATCTTTCAACCATTGGTTGTAACTTGTAACAAGCTACTTTTATGAGGTCGGACACTTCATCCTGTCAAATACAATTTTTTGGAAACTGTTCCAACTCTACACCATACATGTTCACCAAACCCGAAAAGGGACACAACACAACAACAAATAAACTGGTTTCCAAACCGATCTAGTATCTAATATACGATTCTAAGTAGATGAATAGGAAAAAATTTCTTGGCAAAGACTAGTTCTCAAATCTTAGTGCTCTACTTCAGCCAAAATGATTAGATGACGGAAAGTATAAACCATCTACCTTCTATAGTGATGATCCAGCTCCCTAGCTCAATTAGCCGTCAGCCAAAATGATTAGATGACGGAAAGTATAAACCATCTACCTTCTATAGTGATGATCCAGCTCCCTAGCTCAATTAGCCGTCACCAAGAGACTTAATAAAAAAAATATGGCTTCACATGGCAATCTCTACCGCTTGTGACTGTACACACATCTGAATAATGCACTTATGACATTAACTCCCAAACTTACAACAAATGCTTCACCGAGACAAATGTTAAGACATACCCAAAAGGATTCTGAATCCAGGCAAAACATCAAGTGTATATCCAAAATAGAAGCTTGTTTGGAAGAATCCAGACATCTTGGTCTATCATAGAAATAGTATATGAAGTACAAGTAGACATAGTCAGCTGTTGATGCAGCAGAGAAAAATAAAGTCCAATGTCAATTGTAGTATTCCGCATTAAGCAGGAAGTAAGTTCTCAGTTCCCCCAATTGTCACACACAGTGACAATTAGAAAAATGAGGAAGACAAGAAGCACAAAACCATATAAGTAGTACACCTTCAGAGTCATCATCTGAAGGGTTCCAGCTGTATGGTAGGTGAACCACCTACTAAACCCTCACCAAACCTTCACCAAACTTCATTGACTTAGGTGGATGTTGTGAGCCAAACCTTTGCTATAAATAAGAGCATTGGAAGAGCTCTCAAACACAACATAAATCAGAGAAAAACCAGTAGAGTTTAGTAGCTCCATGAGAGAGTTAGTTTAAGAGGTTTTTGTATAAGAGTTGGTTATACTCTTGTAATTCTATTCTTGTGAGTAATAGAAGGTTGTTTCCTCTTAAATATTATCAAGTGTTCGTGAGAAACACAACAAGTGGTATCAGAGCTTGAGGTGGTGTCCAGAAGATTTATTTTCGAATTATTTTTATTTTAGCCAAAAACTTTTTGTCTCTAAATCAAATTCTGGGCACACACTGGAAAGGTCTCGTTTCAAGGATTCCGGAAATATTTTTTCCAGAATTTTTTGACATCGGGAAGGTCCTCAAATCGCCGGTCAAAGTTGAGGTCAAACCTGCGTGAATAGTAAACAAAAAAAACCAGTCGGGAGGTTGAAGACAACCCAGTCAGCGCCACGTCAGCGCACGTCATCGCCACATCAGCGACATGTCATCACCACGTCAGCTTTTTCGGGCCCACAGTGACGTGGCAGTCCACGTCATCATCCCAATCAGCATCCACGTCAGCGCCACATCAGCACCCCTGCTGCCACATAACGCCACGTCATCAAGTAGGCATTCTTTGTTTTGCCACGTGTCACTTCCTTCTATATCATCGTTTTTGGTCCAGAAAAGGTCTATCCTACCATTTTCGATCGTTCCGGACGCAACGGTGCACTCCGTTTTGTCAAATTCTGCTCCTAAAATTCGATAAAGTATAAATCAAGTCAGAATGGCAGTAGAAGACTCGTCATCTTGGAGCCATGGAGCTATGCTCAAACTGACCGCTACAAACTATACACTTTGGAGACCTCGGATGGAAGATCTCCTTAGTTGCAAAGATTTGTACGATCCAATTGAGCTTCAAGGTACGAATCCTGAGCCCGCTAAAGAAAAAGAATGGAAGAAACTGAATAGAAAAACAATCGGTCAAATCCGTCAGTGGATCGATCATAGTGTCTTCCATCATGTTTCTGAGGAGACTGATGCATATACACTCTGGAAGAAGTTGAAGGATATGTATCAGCCCAAGACAGCTCGGAACAAAGCTTTACTAATGAGGCGATTAGTAAATCTGAAGCTACGGAGCGGGAAGTCAGTTGCCGAGCATGCCAGTGATTTTCAAAGCTTGTTAAACCAATTAACATCAGTTGAATTCAACCTTGGAGATGAAGTGCAGGCTCTCCTACTTCTTAGTTCACTCCCTGACAGCTGGGAAACACTTGTTATCACCCTTGGAAATTCAGCTCCTAATACACTTACCATGGGAATGGTAAAAGAAGCCTTGTTCAATGAAGAGGCCAGGAGAAATGATACAAGTTCAGACCAGACAGAAGCTCTTGTCACTGAACACCGAGGGAGATCACATGGAAGAAATCAAGGCAAATGGAGAGGCCGAAGCAAGAGCAGAGGTAAATCAACAGATGGAAGAAAGGCCGCTTATAGTTGTTATCATTGTGGCTTAGAAGGCCACATGAAGAAGAATTGCAGGAAACTATTACGAGAACAGAAGCAGAATAGCAAGCATCAACGGAGAAGAATGGAGACACACTTGTCACTGTCACAGGGGAAGTAGCATTATGCTCAAGTAAGGAGGAGGTATGTCTTCATACAGCAACTCAAGATGTTGAGTGGATTGTTGATACTGCAGCATCTTACCATGTCACTCCACACAAAGACTTCTTCACAACGTACAAAGGTGGAGACTTTGGCACTGTAAAGATGGGAAATACCAGTTTTTCTGAGATTAAAGGGATTGGTGACATTCAAGTAAAAACGAATGTTGGGTACTATCACACTGAAGGATGTGCGACATGTACCAGATTTTCGGCTCAATCTACTTTCAGGTTCAGCTTTTGACAAGCAAGGCTATGACAGTTTTTTCAGCAATGGCACATGGAAGATGTCAAGAGGTTCCTAGGTTGTCGCCCGAGGACATACATGTGGTACTCTTTACAAGACACATATGAAAATATGAGAGAGCAGCCTCAATGTTGTGGAAGGTGAGAAGTCTCAAAATCTATGGCATTAGAGACTCGGACATATGAGTGAGAAGGGCTTGTCTACCTTAATCAAAAGGAGCTTATCACAATTGCCAAGGATGCTACATTAGATCCTTGCAGGCACTGTCTATTTGGTAAGCAACATCGCGTTTCATTTCATTCATCATCAAGGAAATCAGAGTTGTTGAGTCTGGTACACTCTGACGTTTGTGGTCCCATGGAGGTTGAATCTCTTGGTGGCAACAGGTACATCGTAACCTTTATTGATGATGCTTCTCGAAAGGTGTGGGTGTATTTCTTAAAAAGAAAGGACCAAGTTTTGGATTATTTCAAGGAGTTTCACACTATGGTAGAGCGTGAAACGGAAATGAAGCTAAAGTGTCTCCGCTCAGATAATGGAGGCGAGTACACATCCAAAGAGTTCAAAACCTATTGCAAGGGACACGGCATTCGACATCAGAAAACGGTTCCTCGCACCCCACAACATAATGGTGTAGCCGAAAGGATGAATAGGACTATCATGGAGAAGGTCCGGAGTATGATGAGCATGTCTAAATTACCAAAGCCATTCTGGGGAGAAGCTGTTCGTGCTGCCTGCTACCTGATCAATAGATCACCATCAGTCCCGCTGAATTTTGAGATTCCGGAGAAAGTATGGTCAAGTAAGAATCCCTCTTATTCACATTTGAAAGTGTTTGGATGTTTAGCCTTTGTACATGTACCCAAGGAGCTCAGGCAGAAGCTAGATGCAAGAACTACTCCATGCATCTTCATAGGCTATGGGGATGAAGAATTTGGATACAGGTTATGGGACTTAAAGGCGAAGAAGGTTATTAGAAGCAGGGACGTTGTGTTCCATGAAAACCAGATGATAAAAGACATTGAGGAGCCCTCAGTGTCTACTCAATCAAAGTCTAGTGCCCAAGATATTTTCCCTGATCCAGCACCTATCCAATCAGCCACGGAGGATGATGAGGTGCAAGTAGAAGTACCAGAAGCAGAACAGGAGGAAGAAGAGAATATTGAGCAGGGGGAGACTCAATCCTCTCCACCAGAAGTTGCGGGACCATCACAAGAGGAAGATGATGAAGCACTTCCTGAAATTCAGAGTCCACAGGTTCGAAGATCTGAACGTGGAAAAATTCCGTCAACCAGATATCCAGATTCAGAGTATATTCTACTTACGGAAGATGGGGAGCCAGAAAATTTCCAGGAAGCTGTATCTCATCAAGATAACAGTAAATGGAAGGGTGCAATGCAAGATGAGATTGATTCCTTGCTGAAAAATCACACGTACGAGTTGGTTGAGCTTCCAAAAGGAAAGAGGGCACTGAAGAACAAATGGGTATTCAAACTCAAGAAAGATAGCTGCAGAAAGGTGGTGAAACATAAAGCCAAGTTGGTGGTCAAAGGTTTCTTCAGAAGAAAGGAATTGACTTTGACGAGATATTTTCACCAGTTGTGAAAATGGCTTCAATCCGTATCATTCTTGGATTGGTGGCCAACTTGGATTTAGAGCTTGAGCAGATGGATGTAAAAACAGCATTTCTCCATGGTGATTTACATGAAGAAATCTACATGGAACAACCAGAAGGTTCTCAGGTTCCAGGGAAAGAGAACCTCGTTTGCAAGCTGAAGAAGAGTCTGTACGGTCTTAAGCAAGCGCCCAGGCAATGGTACAAGAAGTTTGACTCATTCATGAAGAGTCAAGACTACAAGAGAACTGCTGCAGACCAGTGTGTTTACATCCAGAGATTTCGAGATGGAAATTTTGTTGCACTACTACTATATGTAGATGACATGTTAATCGTTGGACACGATGCAACAAAAATAAGCCAACTGAAGAAGGAGCTCTCCAAGTACTTTGATATGAAAGACTTGGGACCAGCTCAACAGATATTGGGGATGCATATAATTCGACACAGGAAAAATCACAGGTTATGGTTATCTCAGGAGAAGTATGTTGAACGAATACTCGACAGGTTCAACATGGACCAAGCCAAACCAGTTAGCATTCCTTTGGGAAACCATTTCAAGCTGAGCAGAAGATTGTGTCCCTCATCCAAGAAAGAGATAGAGGAGATGTCAAAGGTACCATACTCTTCTGCAGTAGGAAGTCTAATGTATGCTATGGTTTGTACAAGGCCAGATATTGCTCACGCAGTTGGAGTTGTGAGCCGATACCTTTCAAATCCTGGAAAGGAACATTGGGAAGCAGTTAAGTGGATTCTCAGGTACCTCAAGGGTACATCAAAGGTGTGTTATGCTACGGAGCCGCTGAACCAGTCTTGGAAAGCTATACAGATTCAGATATGGCTGGAGATCTTGATGGAAGAAAATCTACATCAGGATTCGTTTACACTTTTGCAGGGGGAGCTGTGTCATGGCAGTCAAGATTACAAAAGTGTGTTGCTTTATCCACAACAGAAGCTGAGTATATTGCAATAGCAGAAGCGGGTAAAGAAATGTTATGGCTAAAACGGTTTCTAGAAGAATTAGAAATCAAACAGAAAGAGTACAAGATACATTGTGACAGTCAAGTGCTCTAGATTGAGCAAGAACCCAATGTATCATTCCCGTACAAAGCATATCGACACTCGTTATCATTGGATACGAGAAGTGATGGACAAACAACTATTGAGACTAGCGAAGATCCACACGAATGAGAATCCTGCAGACATGTTAACAAAGATGGTTCCTCGAGAGAAGCTACAGTTATGCAGAGACATAATTGGGATGGATTGTAGATGACAATCGATTCAGATGCAGCTGGAGGGGGAGAATTGAAGGGTTTCCAGCTGTATGGTAGGTGAACCACCTACCAAACCCTCACCAAACCTTCACCAAACCTTCACCAAACTTCATTGACTTAGGTGGATGTTGTGAGCCAAACCTTTGCTATAAATAAGAGCATTGGAAGAGCTCTCAAACACAACAAAATCAGAGAAAAACCAGTAGAGTTTAGTAGCTCCATGAGAGAGTTAGTTTAAGAGGTTTTTGTATAAGAGTTGGTTATACTCTTGTAATTCTATTCTTGTGAGTAATAGAAGGTTGTTTCCTCTTAAATATTATCAAGTGTTCGTGAGAAACACAACATCATCTTCATCAAACTCACAATACCGAATCACAATACAAGTCCAGGCATTTCACTTTAAAAGTATAATAGTAGATCGAACATAATTGAGGAAGAAAAATACAACATAACTACAGTGATAATGTTCCAAAAAGGACGTAAAGACAAAGTACATCAATGAAGATGTTGCCAAATGGCAATGTAAATATCCAGACATGGGAAGGAGGAAAGCTCTGAGCAGACAAGGAATAAATACAAATATATTTTAGCTTGCAAGATTAACATATGCAGATCTTCCTTTATGGTCTTTGATGAAGTTTGAAATTACTAAAAGGAGATAACGAAGAGAAACTCTGCTAATGCAACTAAATAATCAGTTCTCTGCTTCTTCTACCCACTAGAGACATCTTTCATTCACTACTCAAATATTACGCAGTAGCTTTTTAATCTCCCCACAACCCAGCTCAATATTGGATTTGTTAAAAGCTGAAGAATCTTACCATTTCACCTTCCTAATTCATAAATTTACTAACCAAGTTAAGAAACAGAATCTCATCACAGCATATTCAGAATAAACAACCAACTGACATGCTACACATAAATTGCCTCATGTCAAGGCCGTGAAAATTGTTGTCAGTTAGCAGATGAAGTATTAGACAGAACACAACAAGTTAATTGTGCATTATCAGCATAAGCTTACCTCTCTGTAGTCTGTATAGAGTTTCTTCTCTCTTTGATGCATGCTCTAGTAATCTCGATGGAAGGGAATTGTTTCAGACACCAGACTACAAAAATAGAACGGTAAGTATATGCAGTCCATTAACACAAGATAGTCATATTTAAAGATTGGTGTCTTCCAACATTTAAAAGAAGTTAGAATGTCTTCATAATACACTCCAATTTGCGATTTAAATGCTACGTTCTTTATTCTCATATTACTAGTTCATTATTCGTTTATCTTATTTCTTTGCTTAGTTGTATATATATATATATATATATATATATATATATATATATAAGTTTTAAATCCTAAAATTATCAACCTTCTTCATTGCTCAATATTTAAATACCTACTCTTTATCCATATATTCTCTTTTCGTTGTACAATCTAATTCACACTTGAACTTAGGGATTTATCCATCCAATATTAACATACTAAAGTTTACAAATAATTTTTACAATATAATTTATTCATCAAATTCACCACTTAATCTTCTACACCCATATTACTATTCTGTTACTCAATTCCTTTTATTTCCTTAAACTTAATTATGTAATAAGTATTTAAATCCTAGCATGGATTAACCACTTGATAATTCATTATTAAGTACTCATTTTTATCTAATCCCCCACTATGAACTTATTAACTTATAACTATAATTAGTCTAACCACTCATTAATCCACCATTATTATTATTTAAACTATTATTATTATTATTATTATTATTATATTATTATTATCCTCCTAAACTCAACCTTAAGTCCTGAAATTTAAAGATTAGATAAAAGTTTTTATTATTTCTTTTTACTAAATTCTCATCTACCTAATAAAATTACATAATAGCTACTCCCTCCGTCCCACCTTGACCGTCCAGTTTACTATTTAGATGTGTCGTTTGACTTCAATATTTAACATATAAGATAATATATTTTTATAAATCTATGTTTTACAATAGAATCATTATTTGAAAAACTGTATGTTACAATTTAATTTTTAAAATTATTTTATCTTATATGTTTAATATTGAGGTGAAAAAACATGTCAAAAGCAAACAGGACACTTATGACGGGCGGAGGTAGTATCAACCTCACTTATTAAATCAGTAAATCTCTGACCGCAGTTAATAGCAACTTATTCTTAATTATTCTAACTATCTTATCTATATAAATATCTTAAATCCCAAATCACTCTAATCCTTTTAAACACTTAATATTTCTCTATGTATTTCACGCCATTTTAACTATTACTTAATAATTTGTTAATCTAACCAACCCACCAAATTAGCACTAGCTTATCAACAAACATTAAAATTACCAATCTGATTAACATTTGGAATTAAGCTACCTTTTTTTTCTCACAAGATCTTGTGCACAAAAAAATCCTTAAACTTCTACCGTTAAAACAAATTATACGGGAATATATGGGTGTAAGTATATTACCGGCCGGTTTGGAAAAACTGTTTTCAATTCCTGTGGAATCTGGCAGGTCCAGTGATTTATTGCAGCAGAGGCGTGCAAGGAGGAATGAAGAGAGGAGCAGCCAGTTCAGGAAATGAACTGCCTCCCGCCGTTGCTTCAATCTGGTGTTTGAGTTGCAGCAATTTAGAGATTTCCTCACTTGTTCGCTAGTAAGTGTCGACAAAGCCAAATCCAGAGCAATATGTATAAACCTCTCTCCACAGCAAGAATCCATGGTCAAGGAAATCTTGGAATGCGAAATTGAGCATTCTCCATCCGTCTACCTTGGGTGCCCTCTTGGGGCTAACCCAAAAAAAATCACCACATGGGCGCCAATTCTACAAAAGCTAAGATCTAGGTTGGCCACGTGGAAGGCTAGTAGTCTCTCTCGGGCAGGAAGACTAGTCCTAATTCGGACAGTCTTGGACAGCTTACCACTATACTTCCTCAGCCTTTTCAGGGCTCCAAAATCTGTCATAAGAGAAGTCTACAAAATCCAGAGGAATTTCCTCTGGAACACAAAAGCAAGGAGTGGTTTCCGCCTAATGGCTTGGAACAATTTAATCCGACCGCGTGACCAGGGAGGCCTAAACCTATGTGATATTGAAATTCGAAATGCCTCATTATTATTCAAATGGTGGTGGAAATACAACAGTGATGAAGCAAAATTGTGGAAACAAGTGGTAGCATCGGCTTATAATGTAGACATCAACCTCCCCCTAAGCGACCAAGCCTGGACAAACAACACTCACACTGGTATTTGGAAACAAATAATCTCCGTATGTGCTTGGTCCCCGGAGAATACCCAAGTTATTCAATCAAACATGAGGTGGGCAATTAACAGCGGCAAATCTGTACGATTTTGGCTGGATAGTTGGTTGGGCGATCACTGTCTTCGCATTGACTTCCCGCGCCTCTACTCTATTTCTGTGCAAAAAACAGCCACCATTTTTGACTTAGGTTGGTGGAATGGGCAGCAATGGCTGTGGAGCTTTACTTGGAGGCGCCGACTGTTTACTTATGAAGAAGAGGATCTCTCACGGTTGCTGTCTCTCCTTGACAACCACAACCCCCTCCCTACTGATGTTGATGATGTACAAATCTGGTGTGCATCTCCGACCCTTGGTTACACCTCCAAAAGCTTCTACGTTTTGGCAAACAAGATGAAACCCATGTCCCTCCCCTCTTGGCATAAACATTTCTGGCATCGGCTGGCCCCCCCTAGAAAAGAGCTACTTGTTTGGTTCTTGCTACAAGACAAATTGGCAACCAAGGACAAGTCCTACTATGAAAATATGATCCCCTTGTCCCAGCTATACTGCCCCCTTTGTTCAGAATCTTTTGAAACCACTGACCATTTGTTCATACATTGTCCTAATGCCGGTCACATATGGTCGCCAATCCTCCAGTGGTGGAGCGTTCCTTTTGTTACCCCGAGGTCTTGCGCGGAATTGTACACTCAGTGGGCCTCCATTGCTCTCCCCCCAAGGTAAGTAAGATCTGGATATCAACTCTCATTCACCTCCTCTGCAAGATTTGGGAGATCAGAAATGAAATCATCTTCAACAACTCCCCACCTGATTGGCCGTCTGCTGTATTAGCTGTAAAACGTGGAGTATGGGAATGGAGTAACCACAAGATCCTCCATAAATCTGTAGCTCTTCATGCTTTCACCAACTGCCAAGACCTATTGTCTCTGTTGCTTTGATGTGGCTGTATTTGTCTTGGTCTCTGTCAATTTAGTAGTTGTAATGGCTTTTTGTATCTGGCAAGTGCTTCCTCTGAAGCGAACTTTGCCGTAAACTGCAGTTGCAGTAATCTATCAAAAAAAAAGAGAAGAATGGAAAGGGATTGCAAGGTCCCAAGTTTGTGCACGAACAAAAAAAAAAGAGGTGGAGTGGATTTTATTTTCTTTCTAGCTTTGCTTAATTCTGGTGTGTGAGGTGCAGTAACCCTGTGATTCATGATGTGTACTAACACAAGAAAAGAATGGAGAGTTGCCGAGCATGTATATTCCGGTTCGCCAGGAAGTGTTGCAAAGTTACCGGGAATGAGAATGAATTGAAGGCGCCAACATGTATATATGTTCCTGCCCCTTGCAAGAAGGAAATTAATAAGGGTGCAGCAGCAGAGGAAAATATGAAGAGAAATGAAGAGGAAGGCAGAGCGTGCTTGCTCGCCAGTAAATGAAGAGAGGCACTCACTGTATGTATGTCCCTTGGGTTGGTTTGTAACCGTGAATGAGAAAAATAGGAAGAAGAGAGGTTGACGTGTATATTCATGTCAATAAAATAATAATAGTGAGTGAAGAATATGAAGAGAGAAAGATGAATGAAGAGAGCTGGTTGCTAAATTACCATGAAGGGATTTGAAGTGATTGCAAAAATTGCCGTGAAGACAAGAGAAAAGAACTAGGAGGGGAATGAAGAGAGTTTGTAACTTGCGTGAAAGAAAATGAAAATAGGTGTTTTTTTTTTGATTCAAACTTGATTCATCATATATAAATAAAATTACATAACAAACAACTAAAAGAAGCAAAAACCAATGTCAAGGGCATCCAAACACACGGATCCCAAATAACCCAAACAATACTTTAGATGTGAAGGGAACAACCTCCCCTTACACAACCAAAAGCAAAACAAACCAGAAATCCCAGCCAACAAGCTAGAGAAATCTGATTACTATCAAAACGATAGAAGACGAAACATGCTATATTAATATAGATAGGAAATAAAAAGATCGAACTAAACCCATCCTGCAAGACGTCCTCGTCATCAACCAGAGTCCCAGGACTCGTAATCTTCCTAAGAAGATCCTGATTAGTAATGAAACAAATACAATGGCTACCCACCAAGGCAAGCTCCATCGCAATTTGGCTTGTTTCATTACTATACAACTGCACCATAATGGTGATATCAAACTTACACTTGAAATACATATCCCAAATACCCAGCACTCTCAGAGCTTCCTGCCTGAAGACTGTTACCACACCTTGAATCTGATTAACCATTACAAACACCACATCCAAGGTAGGATTGGATCTACGGCTCTCAAAGGAGAGAACATAAGCTAGTCTGGATGAAGAAAGCATACCAGCGTCCCAATAACCAACATTAAGGGCTCTCAAATCCCTACAGTTGGGAGTCCGCATCAGTTGGGATCCTCTAGTCACTTGCTTCATTTTAACCCTCTTTTTTTTAACAACTATTCTCCAATACCCCACGAAGAGAGCATAAGTTGCTGGTTTCATGCCTAAGACAAGCTTTAACACCAAACAGAAGTAACCAAGAGACAAATCCAAACCCATTGGAATCGCCACCAAAATTGCTACAGTACATGATGGGAGAGAAAAACTCATCTCCGGTGCCCCTGCTTTGTGGACCTCGTAACTGGTCAAGAAGAGGAGAAGCAACCCACAACAAGTGCAATGATCCAAAGCACCAGAACAAAAGAAAAACCCAAGATCGAGATGTAGTTGAACAAACCAACTAAAGAATTTGCACCGGGAAGATGCACCAGAAGGAAGGGGCAGCCAAGAACCCACGTCGACAACCAGAACGGCAAAACAAGAAATTGAAAATCGAGCCCCCAAATTGCATCGGCACGAGAACGATACAAATAAACCACTCTGAATTTGAATCTCAAAATAATTAGTTCAACAACCAGAGGAAATAGATTATTGCAACTCTAACTCACCTATTTACCGCCTCTACTTCACCGGCATGTTGCTGAGTGATATAATATCCCCCAAAATCACGTCACAAGAACGTAAGAGATCACTTGAAGCAAGATTAAAAATTGTAGCGTGCCGGAGAACCAATCACACCTTGGAGGATGTGAATAGGAGGGACTAGGGAATCCTCTCCAAAATCGCCTCAGTGAGGACGATAATTTACTGTAGCCCTAAGCTAAGCTTTTTCTTTCGCCGTTTAATAGGTGTTTGTATTGAATTCCAACCGTGAAGAGCAACCAAGAGATGTGTTATTATTTATTTATTTATTTATCTATGGGGAAATGAAAGAATCACATGGAATTATTTTTTCACAATTAATTTAACTTGTCAAATAAATTCTCAATCTTCCTCATAATAATTTATGCTATTATCTCATGTAATAACATATATTACATGTTACACCGATTTTTATTATTTAATTTATTTCATATAACTGTTCCCTCTAATTTTATAAATTCATGTGGGGTATATTTAATTTTATAAATGTAATTAAGGTTCCTTGAACCCTTAATCCGTGTAAATGTTCACTTAATTTGTTATTGGAACATGTTAGCCTAAATAAATATATAGTTAGGCTTTAATTATTTTTTTTATAATACTTAGAGATACTTCATTAGAGATTGATGTGCAAATTCGCCTGACCACATGGAAAGCATCAAGAGAGGGAATCAAATTTGTTCTTATTTAGGAAGAACAAAGGCGTGAGTTGTGAAAGGAAGAGAGCAGAAGAAATAAATCTGAATTTCCCATATTGAATACAAATTTTGGATAAAAAAATTGATTGAAACGGCCTGTTAAAATATCATAAGTTTAGAAGTTCCATGGGTTTTTACTATTAGTATTTATTGTATTTAGTATTTATTGTAAGTTTGAATAGCTTATATTATTAGTTTAAATAGGTTTAGGATCTTACCATTTATTATTAGTTTAAATAGGACTAGATACTTAGCATTTATTAGGATAGATATTGTCGTTAGTATTTATTGTAAGTTTGAATAACATTTATTGATAGTTTGAATAGGATTAAGATTTTGACTAGCATCTTAGTATAAATAAGGGTTGGGGGTTGTAAGCTAAGACATCGATGAATTGAATGTATTTTGGCTTCTTTCAGAGGATATTGGCTACTTCGATGGAGTTACTTAGCAAGATAGGGTTTGATCCTATCAAAATATAATATTTGAGTGATGTGTGGACTGCTGTGGATGCTGTAAAAAAACACCAGACAAGCGCAGAGAAATGGTGGTTCTCGTAACACACTAAATTGTGAGCCAGCTAGCACTCTGTTATTATAAAAAGGTGTATCGAACCTAGTTTTCATCTGTGCCGATAAAAAATTATTGTCGTCCCTGAAAACCAGAGAAAAAATTTCCTCTATCTCGATAAAATAATTTTGTCGGTACTTATGAAATTTTTGTTCTCCGTTTTGATGGACAAAACTAATTTTTTATCGGCAAAAGATTGAAACTAGCTACGATGCGTCTTTTTATAATAACGGAGACAGTTGTGTGATAGCGTTACGAGAACCACAATTTCTCTACGCCTACCTAGAAAGTTTGTTGCAGTGATAACGAAATTCGGTGGCGTTGGTGACAGAAAAATGACAAACACAGAGGCATTTCGGAAGCCGATAGAGTACGTGAACGGTTTTGAGGATGATGGTGGACCGCAGCTTAATGTGCCCAAGGGGAGATGGATTATCGGAACCCTCAATCTCACCAGTAATTTCACCCTCTTTCTTGAAGAGTGCGCTATTATTTTGGGATCTAAGGTACTCGCTCCGTATCTTTTTTTTTCTTAAAAAAGATGATTAACTTAATTAGGCTCCATTATTTTGTCCTCATATAAATCTGTTTGGGCCTGTTTGACCAAGTTGACAATTTAAGCCCATTCTTTTTCTGTGGTTTAAATCGGACAACATCTTCCTATGTAGCTTATTTAAGAGACATTAATCTCCACCGTCAGCCGGCTTACCGAACGAATCAGAATTGCTTTAACTCTCTGGTACTTTTCCACTTCCCCCTCACTGATAATTCTCTGTTAAATTCTCACCGATGGCGAACTGAAGACAGTGCGCGGATAGGTGGGTCGTTCAACTGCATCTTCACTTTCCCTTCTTTTCTCTCTTTCTCATAACCACTGTATCAACAACTAACATTATGTTTTGGGTAATTGCACAGGTTGCGTGCTACTGGCGAAGATTCTCCTTGTAAGATATGTCGTTTACACTCCAACTTCCTTCTACATTCGCAACCTTCATTTGAACTCGAAAATAACGTCGATCTCGCTTCGGTTGTCTTTTTGCAGGGGGTAGTCGACTAAACACACAATCTCAAGGTATAAAACTATGTTCACGTTCTTCTGCAACCTATTACCTAATCAACAATGCTGCTCGCGACATTGTTTATTTTGAAACAAACAAGAAGTTAACTTCCTTCCCGGATTTAGGGTTACGGTTTGTCGGATAAGGACTAACAAGAAGTTAACTTCTTTGGTGCAGAATACCTACTAGTGTGGACAGTTGCTACGTACAGACCACTGTGAGAGTTTGTAATCATTTGTAAGTTTAACCTTGTTCCTACAAACCCCTATAAAAGCTGTTATCAGTCTGTTTGTAGATCTGTACATTTGTATGCTTATGTGAATGATTTATGACTTGTAACCTGTGATGTACAACTTCGTAATCTGTCTGCTTGTACGAATTATCTGTTGTGCTTGTGTGTCTTCCTAGTGCGTATATTTCCCTTTTTCTACAATCTGATTAGTGTTTTTTGTTAGTACCCACAAACTTGTTTTAGGGCCAACCTACGCTTAATATTGCTTGATAGAGCGGGCTAAGATTAGTGCTTAGTATACACTATACTAACCTTGCTCATATTTTTAATAAAACTATACACATTACCATGATTAGAATCTTCATCAATGGCAACAAACAATGGGGATGGTGGAGGGGGTAACGATGACCGTAGGGCAGATAGACCAAGGGCCCGATTTAGGTGGAGTGTTTACGATGTAGAGTTGCTTCTGTACATAATGTTAGAAGCTGCAGAATCTCAGATAGGTCAAGGGGGTAACCTCACTGGATACAAACAAAAATGGGGCTTGGTTACCAAGAGATTGAGTTCAGCTAGGGGTGAACCACCGGTGCTGGTTAAAACTCAACTGAAAAACAAGAGTGAGCATATCAAGTCTATGTGGCGAATCTGGAAACGCTTAGTAAGAGATGAAACTGGATTGTGATGGAACCCGGACACCAGCACAGTGACATTTGCCCCGGAGTGGCTCGAACGGAAAAAAAGGTGATTGTTCTTGGAAAAATCCTTTGTCCTGCTTTATAATGTGAGTGTACATATTGATTTCAAAGCAATGATAACAGGAGAACAAAGAGCTGGCAAAACTGTGTGAGGAGTCCTTATTCCCTGTACATATGCTGTCGGAGATGGGACAACTGTGGGGGCAAGGACACGCTACTGGGGAATTCAGTGCTAGACCAGGTCACAACAACATTGACTCATTTTCATTAGGAAATAAGGGGAGCAACGCAGATGGTGGAGAAAGTGATGATGAAACAGAAGAGGAATACCAACAGAGAATGATCCCACCTTGTATATTTACATATGCAGACAGTACTAACCCTACTGATATGGATATTTCTGGTACTAATTCTAACACCAATGCAGTAACTCCTTATGATGTCGCTGTGGGCCAAGCTGCAAGCCATCAGAACAATGGAAATTCATCACAGATGCAAGATCCTCACAACTTAGGTAACCAGACCTTAATGGATTTGTTAACTCAATTCACTCCTGCTTCAAGGATGGGAGGGCAGTCATCTGCACAGCTACCTAACCACACACGCCCCACTGCTGCAAGGAGAACCAGTGCTCACATTGGTTCTTCAACTCCCAATGGTGAAACTGCATGCTATGGGGATGCTGCCACTGATTCACAAGCTGTCAATGGTGGTGGGCCCACAAACAGAAGGAGAGGTAAAGAACCGGTTGATGGGGAAGGTGGGAGTAGCAAGAAAAAATCAAGGGGAAATGCTAAGGGAAGAGTTGGTGATGAAGTTGAGCGCCTGGGTAATGTTGGAGAGAACCTGGTTGATAAGTTTACCAACTTTGAGAGAATGTTTCACACATTCCAGACTACAACAAACACACCTGACACAGTAATAGATGTGGATCAAGCAGCAGCAATATTAAGGGGTGTGCAAGGGCTTAGCATCCGCGAGTTTGCATTTGCCATCACCGCCATCAAGATTAGGGAGAACAGACAAGGACTTCAGAACCTCAGGGGTGATGAGGAGATCATTGAGTGGGTGCGCCATCTGTACTACTCAGTGTATGAGCGTGTTGATCATCACTAGAAGTTGACATTGTCATATATTATGGATCTAGCATCGCATCAGGCTAGACTGTAAGATAGAGTAAAGATGCATATGATCTACATTAAGTTAGGTAGTAAGTGTAGTATCCTGACCCTAGTATTTTAGATCTCCTGCAAAGTATGTCAATCTTTTGGGTTGTTTCTTTTTGAGCAATTCTGAGTACAGAATTTGCAAATCGGCATTACTTTGATATTTAAGTAGTATTGTCGACTATGCACCTGTAACGAAACTAGATGGTTTATGTAAGATATTAATATTAATGTCGTATTTTGGCCCTACTTAACCCTATCAATCTTTTTTATTATTCTGCAACAGCCATGGATATGAACCAATTGTTTCAGCGATAATTAGAACAAGGTTAAGGGAGAGTAAGCAGGACCTATTTAAGTACATGGTTTTACTCACTTACGAGGAGTTTGAGGCAGAGTTTCTAAACACATTGGTTTCATGCCACTCAGACCATATAAGAAGATACCAACAAAAAGGCCCTAAGAGAAAACGCCATAGTTGTCATCTATGCTGCAGGCATGGGTTTCTGGAGCAGGTGTTCTACTTCTTTCTGGAGCTTAAAATGACTTATAACTTCTCCCTTGCGAACCACATTGAGGACATGCTTTGTGGTAGTATAAAACCAGACTATGATGCAATAAACGCAAGAGAAGGTAAGATGACAGAAACTATGGCAATAGCCAGGCTGAAAGAAGTGAAGGGGCTAACAGATGTGCAGTTTAGGTACGTTGCAACCTTGATGGAAGACCCAGAATACAGAGACATTCTTGGTTGTCTAGTTAGTGATGATGAGATCCATGAGGTGATCAAAATGCAGATGAAGTTGGATAGTAGGAAAATATGAGAGGGTATAAATTCTACGACGAATCTGTATCATCATAGATCATTGTAGCAAATTCATAAGGAGTTGAGTGTAGTATAGTTTAGATTTAATTGAAGTTGCTGTATAATTAGTGGAAGGATGTTCAATATTCATTTGTTCCTATGTCTGAGGTTTAAATATGTAAGCACTTAGATACCTTTAAATAATAGACATGCTTATGTTTATGATAAAGCAATATTCTGATATCTCATTAGTCAATCAACAATAGCACTGCTTCTTAGGCAATGCCGTAATGATGATCTTAGGGAAATAAAAATTACAGACTCCTACGTGACTCCATGGTGCAAGGACAAACCTACAACAAATGAGATATTAGAACTATAACAAGTCTAATTTAGGGAAACTTAAAAAAAACTACAATAACGCACTGCTTATACGTTTCAATCGTTACTGCTGGGTACATGCATTTGCCACCTCCGATGGTATTTCTGGCATCCCATTTTCCCCAATCCTAACAGAGAAGTGAGGTGGCAATTTGCCTATGAATTCAGGTGGAAATTGACATGTGAAATCTGGTATTCTCCTCTCCTCAGCCGCCTGACCATGTTGTGGTTCATTGCTTGGACCACCGACAGACCCTTGTAGCCCAGCATTGAAAGGTAGTTGAATAGTAGGAATATTTGTTTCTTCCTCTGACTTGTTGTACGAAGTTGTTGTGCGCTCACTCTTCCTTGGTTGTCCTCTACCCCTACGTTTCCCACGGTTTTCCTGGTTTGAGTTACTGCCCTCCCCCTTGTTGAATGTTTTTTCCATAATTGCAAAGTAGTGTGAATGTATGGGTTATGCTGGTGTATGTGGGAGGATGATCTGCGATGATTCTGTCTATTTATAGGGTGTTTGAGTGAGACGGTTCATTTATTGCACAATGGTTTGTAGTTGGGAATTAACTTCGTGGGAATGGTCGACAGTTTTGAAAATGGTCAACCCATTCACAGCGCTTCTGTACCATATTTTATGCAGAAACTGCCACATTTACCAGTAAGACACTTGTACGTTTGTGTTGGAAGTTATAGACATGCATTTAACACTGATGTGAGATAGCATTGAGAAGTGTATGAATAACGTATCTCTCATGTAGTGGGATAAGGTTCACATTATTATAATAAATCAGTAACTACGGGAAAGGTTGATATTGGGTAATAATGTCATCAGTGGATGTCAAGTCTTTTCCAACCGTTTGCGTGTTCAATTTTGAAAATGTTTACAACACTAGAGGTGCAGACTACAACCTACACAGCAAGTATTTTCTAGATGGCATCCTTCCTACAACTGTCTACAACGTATGCTCCTAACATTAGACACATGTACCTATTTCTACAGGTGTCTGTTATTAAACGTTTAACACTTTATTGAACTGTTCTGAAACTTATCAATGCCTTTACGTCTAACAGATAATATGTAACATAAGTATACAACATTGTAGTCTAGCACCAGGCTTAGAGAGTGCTTGTGCATTTAAACAGGAATTTATTGAAAATATATAGAATGTTGATACGCAAACTAAAAAGTATTTAATCGTTGGTATATTATATGTTGTAACACCCCATCCACAACAACACACTTAATAACCATCTGCAGCGGAAAACATAAACCATCACAACACTTAATCCATTGGTGTTACACGCCGTTAACCACCCACGTGGCTAACAAGGCTAATACATACACATTGTATCGGTCTGACGGACTAGATTCCCGAGCAACTGCATAATACAATCCTTATTCCATTTCCAACAATTATTTTACATATACATCCCCCGCCGTACCGAGTATTCATTAACCAATGCCGACAACAAATTCGGTCTTACTACACCTATAATACATACACCATTAAAAGGCTACCCATGTAAAAACAACCACCCGTCCTACTCTCGAACGGCTTCCAGCTCCTTGTACCTGAAACAGAAAAGGAAGAAAAGGGTGGCCCCCCAAGGGGCTCAGCACCTTTGCTGGTATGGTAATCCCGCAGCCCGCATGCTACCGGGCCACGCACAACTAATTGTCGTCTTAACATGCGGTTGATTATAATTAAATCATGCATGTAAACCATAAACACACAACACATTGCATACACCCACTATAGGGCTCAACAAACATCCAAGCATTCACACTTAACAAGTCCTTCATTATTTCCTTTAACCCAAAAATGTCTCTCCTCTAAACGGAGACACTTTCTTAATAGACGACACCTTCCCACTAGTTGGGTTATCATTAAACGCCACTTATTATAAACTATGACCTATGTCCACCATCCATATATACCACATTTTAACAACTTATAGCACCACATCGCAATAGCAATTGCAGTACAACAAACACATCACATAACGGGTACGGTCCTCTTAAGAACCGTCCCAACCATAATTAGTTCACCATAGAGCCTAGAAAATGTTGCCAAACTCATGATAAGCTCGTTACAAACCTCGTTACCGTCTCGTTAAATGAACGGATAACTCATCACCAAGGCGCGTCGGATATAGTAACCCAAGCACACCGTACCACCATTGTATGCCCCAGTAAACCGACGTGAGTCAGTAATATAGCTTTGGTTAAGCTAAAGGGAAGATTGGAAACCCAATGAGTAAACAACCATAACATACACCAAGAGAGTCGAACCGGGTATGACATCGACTCCCGTCCTCACACGCGTGGCCGGAACATGACCGGACTCCTCACCCCCCATTAGTACACATATCCTTATCATTAAGTAGTTAGAGCTCCATTATGGAACCTATCACATCCACACACCATCGGTATCACAACCGTGTTAAACACACAAGGGAGGTTCACACACCTGCAAACAATAACCATACACAACTAACTCACGCATAGCCGTGGTTAGAACGTTCCCAAGGTTTGGGTCGTTAACTCCGAATACCGATCTCTCATGTGTTCCTAGTTCTAGTTAGCTAAGGTTTAACACTTATTTGAGGTTAAACGGTATCGAAGACCAGATTCGCCACATAAATGAATTACTATAAACTCATTACATGTATTATCTCACAAGGTGGCAAACACACAGAAAAAACACATTGGCATACAAGCCGGTGTAATCCGGTAGGACACAGGTTGCAAGAAAACCATACCTGTCACCGGAGTCCACTTTACCATGTCCTCCTACGTTCCTCGAACAATTCTCGAACAACTGGTACATTAAGGTTACCTTCATTAACATTGGGGTAATATGTTTGTGTAACGTCGAAAGACCGTGATTAACCCCGTTAACTAGTTAAATACTTTTGCATTTTTAACTTGTTTCACTTTTACATTTTACTTCAACTTTTCACCCACCAACTTGTCATTATAACTCACCTAACATGTCTTAAACAACCTTACAACATCATTATCCATCAATCCCTATCATTAGACATCATTTTCCAACCTTAAACAACATCTTTAGAGTGGTCCGGGACTTGGTCCTTACCTTAAGTCCCGGACCAACACTTACTTAAAATCTTCGGCGTATGTCATAGGGTGGTCCGGGACCTTGTACTCACCCCAAGTCCCGGACCAAGCCAGCCTCAAACTCTCGACCTGTTTTTGATATATGGTCCTGGACTTGAACCACAACCTAGGTTCCGGACCAAACCTACAGAATTGGTAAAATGTCATTTTTCAAGTGTTGTTGCCTTAGTTCTCCACCTCCATTAATTGTATAAACTTACCAAATGATCTTAGGTATATTCTAATGCCAAAATATCATCTTAACCATCCCTAGTTTCATGATCAACTTGTTACTCAATTTCCTTATATATTCACCAACACTTGTAACCTTTTCCATTGATTTACTAAGTGTTGTTCCACCTAAAATGACCTCTGTACCAATACGTTTCCTCTCCATCCTAACATCATCTCCCAAGCATCTTCTTCTACTAACCAAATCTTCTCTTTCACAACTTCCTAAAATTCCTTTCTCAAAACCTTGTCCAAACATCATTCTCTCCTTATTCACCAAAGTTCACTTAAACACTTAAAACTCCTTATACATTTTACAAATTTTGCCATGAGTTCTCTTAGAACATCAACACTCCAAAGCTCATAGTTTTCACCATTAAACATTCAAGATCACCTAAATCCACCAAGAACACCATCACACACAAATCTTCACCAAATTACACCACAACACAATATAGTGCTTAACTTAAATTGCTTTGCACTAAGGCCCTTAAAATGCATAAACCTTAAACACTGAATTTCCCACAATATATTTGCCTTTGACCTGCAAATACACACAACAATACATATGTCCTTTTACTAGTCTCTTTGAGAACATTTTACTAAGTCATTTACCATTGGCTCTTTAGGTAGTTTGGAACAAACAACATAAGTTCATTATAAACCCTAAGTACATATACTCTTAGAACATCTAGGTAATTGTTTTACCTTAGATCTTGAAGAGAGTTTGGATATATGTCAAGAGAGAACTCCACCCAGTCCTTTAATGGTTGGAATGAAGCTATGGAAGAACAAGAGAAGACACCATTAATGGTGAATTTTCGGACAGCAACAAAACATGAGGGAAACTTCATTTTTCTTTGAGTTTCCTTACCTTGAAGCAAAGGAGAACAACAAGGTGTAAAAAGATGAACTCAAGCTCCTTCCATGGAGATTCCTCTTGGCACCAAAATGGAGCTCTTGAAGATTTGAAAGGACCAAATTGAAGAGCTTGATGAGACTAAGAGAGTGGTGGTCTTAGTTTTTGATTTGGACAAGTGAGCTAGAAGTTACAAGAGATTGAAGATGGTGAATGGTGGTGGTCTGGTTCAACCGTGAAAGAGAGCAAGGGAGGAAGATGGGTACGTTGAAATTGAGCAAATGAAGGAATGAAGAGGATTCACTGATTGCAATTGCTTTTGAAAATATTAATTACATAAAGCAAATAGTGTTTTTCCATTACTCATTTATTTGCTTGTTAATTGACAAGGGTGGTGACTCACCACATGTAGAAACCGGCCCCCATTTATACATAAGGGGTTACTTAGTCATTATTGATCAATTAAATTACATATGTTGACATATGTTACAAACTAGCTTATTTTAGTTACTATTCACTATAACAAAACACACAGAAGTGAAATATTGATTTCTTATTAATTTAAACTTCCAAATGTGATACAAAGTAGTACACATACTAACTAAAGAGTATTGATGTATATTCAGCCATTCAAAACTCATTTACAAGACAGTTTCTCAAAAACGTGCTTTAAGGCTCCTTAAAGCACATTTTGTGTTTTAACTTGTTTTCAAGCTTGGTTTTCTTTGGTAATTGATTTAATATGTTCATTAACACATTTAAAAGGTCTAAGAATGACCTTTAGATTTTATACAAGGTTAACCAAGTCTAAAGCAAGTATTTGCTTAAATTGACTTTAAGGTGTTTCCTTGTGTTTCGTTTGGTTTAATTGTCCACCAACGTTCCCTAAGGACTTAATTAGCCTTATTAAATCATAATTGAATTTTACAAAGTCTTGGTAGGCTCTTTGGGTCCTAACCAAGCTCTCTCCAAGTTTAGAGCATGTTTTTGCTCAAACTGTGTCTTAGTGTTTTATTGTATTTTACCATGGTTTAAATGGTTCATTGATGTTTCTAAGGCACCTTTGAGCCTTTAAATACCATAGTTTAACATTTAAACAATATACCAAGGTTTGGGGTATTTCAATCTACCCCCCCTTAAAAGAACTTCGTCCTCGAAGTTCACATTTCCACGCATCATTGGATTAGAGTACGGGAATTACTTTCAAGATAAACTTCCATTACCAATACACCTTACACCACAACCTCGTACTTGACGGTCCGGGTACATATACACATCCATCCATAACTTATCATATCCACGCGATTACCTCGGACTCAATGGTCCGGGTACCTTAACAGTATTGTACTTACATAACAACCCTTAGACTCTTAGGTCTGGGTAACATAACCACCTTTGGACTCATAGGCCCGAGTAACATAATCAATCCAGATCTCAACCATATTAAGACTCAAGGTCAAGTAATATTTATTACCATATCACACAACATGTCCTAGCATGTATAACAAATAGAAATACCTTTTTCCACCTCTTCACGGGCTCGAGTCCCATGTTGAGTACTTATACACTGTGATCCCGCAAAATCCGGTAGCGATGGACACCTTCTGGTCCCCGTTCCTTTGGGAGATCAAAACATTCACTTAATTTTTTTTAACATATGTACTTCTCATGTCACCGGTCCGAAGACAAAGGCTCATACGTCCTCAGCTCGTGAGCAAGTACTACAAAAATATTCTTTACTAGGTTTAAGTAAACAAGAGAATCCTTTATTCAAAATATTAATCGACTGTTTTGGAAATATCAATCGAAAATCCTTTTGAAAACTCAATACAACTCCAAGTCCAACTTATGATCTTTGCATCCTTTCTTAGTGGGGTTATTTGTGACCACTTATAGGGAGCTTCAAGAGTCATCCAACCCTGATGTGATCAGCATCAGTGTTGAACTATCCTTCCACCCCAATTTGTGTTCGGCTTCCCTTGATCACATGCAAATCAAGTTCCACCTCCCACTTCATTTTCAAACATCAAGTAAATCACTCATTTCCAATTTTCTATCTTTTCCATCATTCTAGTCATAATCATCACATCTCCAAGGGATAGAACACAGTCTATCAATTATCTCCATTTACTTTTAATCAAGTTACCTAGGGAATCTAATTCTTACTAGGTTCCATGTCAGTTTCATACCCATCATAAATCACCACACTGTATATATATACATATTTCTTTTATCAAAATACCATACATCGTGTTACATTTAGTATTACACGAACACACACCATTGGGGTTTCAGTTCCCCCCCAGGAGTTTATTTACTCCTTACTACTTGTACTAACCCATCACCATTAACAAGGTAGTCACACCTACCACAACGGTATTTCGCATCTTCTGTGCGCAATTACCACCATTTAACCATGCCAACCATCATAACAAATTATTTTTGTGCTATGCACAACATAGTTCACGTACACTTGTACGATAAAACACACTAAGCGGTTTTACGCTCTACCCCCTTAAAAGGGATTACGCCCACGTAATCAATCACTGAACATAGGGTTAAAAATGTTCTACCGTCATGAAGTGTTTTAACTTCCACGCGGTCCGCTATACAATGTGTTTCGGTTAAAGGATTTTAACCAAATTGGCTGTTTAGTCCCTAAACCAAGAATTCTCATTGGAGTTTATCTAACCTCATAACCAGTTTCGATTCTGGCCTGTTCATTCGTTATTCATACTGTATTGTACATCTCCGACTCATCGCCTTTATCTTGGTAACCATGGTTTCTCAACCGACGCGTGGTATCTCTTACCGTGCGCGAATTCGGTGCGTTACAAACTTTCTACCCACCTCCACAATAGTTTACTGTGTATACTGCTATGTATTTCACAATGATTGCCTCAATTCCTTTCGACTTACTGTTGGTTGAGGTTGAGCTACCACCTAATGTGTAGTGCTCTCTCAGTTATTTCCTACACCTGAGGTATATTTCATACCGATATTTGATATTTTGTGCTACTGTAGTCACTTATTTCTAATCGTGCCTCCACACTCGGTTCTGTACCAGTATCATTTCCATTAGTATGACTTTTCATTTCCTATGCATCGGTCATTATAGTGTTATAAATTTCTTTCTACATCCACCACAATGAACATTTCCCAAATCCTAGCTATTCCACTCGATCACTACTGCGCAAGTGCGATACCAAAACACTCAGTCGTACAGAGTGCAGAGGCGTAAACTCCTGACAGTAAATCTCTTATGCGATCGCAATAGGAATCACACTGTGTTTCGCTGAGATTCTTGTCTCATAATAATTACCACCGGCTTACTGCGCGGTTCGTTTGCTATCACTTACTGTTGTATCTCCACTGGGTTTAACTCACAACTCTGCTTATTTGCCATACCATCACTTAACAATACTTATACCACGGTCGCTTATTGCACACCGTATCCTCGTTCATTATACAACATCAACTTACACTGCATCCGCTATTGTATTAGCTTTCGCTATTACACTGGAGTTTAGCCACCTGTTTGGCTGATTTCTGAATATACTATTTCTCGAGCCTTTATTTCCTTAAGCGTTGTTCGCTACACATTTAGCATCACACACCTATGGTGGTTGCTATCAGATTTATCACTCTTCCTGTCTACACAACTGGTATAAACATTTTCTTTCGTATTATCCTTATTCAAATCATTCTAGGGTAATGACAACATGGTCAATCCCTAACATATTCCTTGAACTTGGTTCACATAGCTACCGCTCCTGCGGTCTCACAATATCGAGAGGTATCCCCACTCTTAATGTAGTGGTTCGTTCTCCGTTCTATAAGCTTGTATTACGTATACTTCTGCAACTATTTAGTTTTTACCCAACACATTTTCTTTGTGGCTTATAAGCCTTACTGTCACGATTCCTTCCAAGTTGTCTCTTTGGCAACTTAAGGTCCTACTATTAAGTGGGTTCCCTTCGGTGTTTAAACCGAGTAATTATTTCAACTCTTGAGTTTCTGTTACATTGTTTCATCCAACAATGTTTGATCCAAACACCCCTCATAGATTGCTCCCGGGTGTTGCTAAGGTATGCCATTTCTTTTGGCTTGCACTTATGGGTACATTCAGTAAACTACACCTTCTCACGTTCCTAGCTGGCTATTCGTTCCAGCTATCATGTTTTATTCCTGAAGATTCTTAAAGCAAATGAGATCTCTTTTCATAACAGTCAGTGCACTTCGCACCTACTGACTCTTAAATATTTCCTTGAACAAGTTCACCGATCCCTTTGGTCTTCTTAACTGGGTTCCTTTACTTCAACCATTCGTTGTAATCCTTAGCTCTTACTTGACTTTTACTGCTGACCGTAGTATGGAGTCGACTACTTCCCGTGTTCCGGACTCTACTCGTATACATATATGGGGTATCATACTGATACATTACTACTTACCCGACTTATCCATAAGTAGGTCTGTCAGGCCCACATGCTCCTATCGGAGTGCGGTCGTCCCACATTCCAGTTGGTACACTCGTAGTGTCCGTCACACGCCTAGGTGAAGTATTCTGTTGTCAACTCCCTTATATTGTCCTATGACAATATACATCCCCTGTTTTCCGAACTTAATCTAGGGAAGGTTTATCCACCGTTGTATCATTAAGAACTCCACCCATACCGTCGGGTTGCTACCCTCGGGTTCACCGGTTTCCGTCCGGTTATTACAAGGTAAACTAGTCTGAAAGAAGGTTAGAAAGAAGTATTGGTTTAAAAAGAGAATTTGGTTTTGAAAGAAAAGAGTCTGAAATTAAATCTGAGTTTGTAAGAAAAATTCTCATGGTTTCACAACACCTTCTTGCCTTCACCAAGTCTAGCTTCTTGCCGACTGGTATATTCCCATTTACAAAGGTTAGGCTGTTAAGCCCTTCCACGGTTATGATGATCACATTTAATTTCTAGGTACTTTGCCAAGTAGTTCATAGTTGTCAAAATTTTTTTCCTTCGAACAGCCCTATTATAGCTGCACTTGCCACGGCAAGTGCGCCCTGTTAACTGGCTGTCGGTTCGACATGTACCGGCTGCGGTACTGTTTTTGTCTTCACCGTATTCAGTGGCCTTATGGGCTCTTACTTGGATACTCTAATTGGTAACTAATCTCCTGCACAACTTCTCATTGTCCTCCTCTAATAATCATTAACTAGGGTGATTCCCATTCTGGGAGACTCCCCCTTTTTACTTATTATTGTATCTTCTTCGTAGCCCATTCCACGCATTTGTCGTGGTTACTGAGACTGTCTCTTGTTTGGGTACTACGTTGTAGTTCCTTTGTCGGTTGGTATACCGTTGGTGCCATTACCTAACATTTGCCATCCCGTAGACTCTCGTCTCGGGTTTCACTATTTCACTTCTTGCCCGTTGCACAGTTGGTGCGTTGCAAGTTGGCTGTTCTCGACTGTTCAGCATGTCGACCCAGGTTACCGGAAATTTCGTTCTTCTATACACCAGATTCTTCATTCTTCGCTATGAAATGCGGTTAACATTGTTTAGATGGAAACCGTCTCCGGGATTTCCCCTTTCGGGACCTACCGTATGACAGGTTCTCCGTTCTCACAGAAGTACATAATAACAGCCAGATCGGGTTTCCCGAGTATGAGAGGACTTTCATCTCTCTGGCGTTCTTTCCCAAGTCACAAAATGGGGATTGTGGAGGGCGGGAAGGAGACTGTAGGTTTCCCGTATTCACCGGTACTCCTAACTAGCGTATTTCTCACGCTACCACTCAACCCCTAACCCAAAGTACTAAAATCTTAACTCGGTACTTCCTAAGCTCGGTAATTCAGTCATCAGAGCGATACTTCGCTCTAATACCACTTTTTGTAACACCCCATCCACAACAACACACTTAATAACCATCTGCAGCGGAAAACATAAACCATCACAACACTTAATCCATTGGTGTTACACGCCGTTAACCACCCACGTGGCTAACAAGGCTAATACATACACATTGTATCGGTCTGACGGACTAGATTCCCGAGCAACTGCATAATACAATCCTTATTCCATTTCCAACAATTATTTTACATATACATCCCCCGCCGTACCGAGTATTCATTAACCAATGCCGACAACAAATTCGGTCTTACTACACCTATAATACATACACCATTAAAAGGCTACCCATGTAAAAACAACCACCCGTCCTACTCTCGAACGGCTTCCAGCTCCTTGTACCTGAAATAGAAAAGGAAGAAAAGGGTGGCCCCCCAAGGGGCTCAGCACCTTTGCTGGTATGGTAATCCCGCAGCCCGCATGCTACCGGGCCACGCACAACTAATTGTCGTCTTAGCATGCGGTTGATTATAATTAAATCATGCATGTAAACCATAAACACACAACACATTGCATACACCCAACTATAGGGCTCAACAAACATCCAAGCATTCACACTTAACAAGTCCTTCATTATTTCCTTTAACCCAAAAATGTCTCTCCTCTAAACGGAGACACTTTCTTAATAGACGACACCTTCCCATTAGTTGGGTTATCATTAAACGCCACTTATTATAAACTATGACTTATGTCCACCATCCATATATACCACATTTTAACAACTTATAGCACCACATCGCAATAGCAATTGCAGTACAACACAACACATCACATAACGGGTACGGTCCTCTTAGAACCGTCCCAACCATAATTAGTTCACCATAGAGCCTAGAAAATGTTGCCAAACTCATGATAAGCTCGTTACAAACTTCGTTACCGTCTCGTTAAATGAACGGATAACTCATCACCAAGGCGCGTCGGATATAGTAACCCAAGCACACCGTACCACCATTGTATGCCCCAGTAAACCGACGTGAGTCAGTAATATAGCTTTGGTTAAGCTAAAGGGAAGATTGGGAACCCAATGAGTAAACAACCATAACATACACCAAGAGAGCCGAACCGGGTATGACATCGACTCCCGTCCTCACACGCGTGGCCGGAACATGACCGGACTCCTCACCCCCATTAGTACACATATCCTTATCATTAAGTAGTTAGAGCTCCATTATGGAACCTATCACATCCACACACCAATCGGTATCACAACCGTGTTAACACACAAGGGAGGTTCACACACCTGCAAACAATAACCATACAAACTAACTCACGCATAGCCGTGGTTAGAACGTTCCCAAGGTTTGGGTCGTTAACTCCGAATACCGATCTCTCATGTGTTCCTAGTTCTAGTTAGCTAAGGTTTAACACTTATTTGAGGTTAAACGGTATCGAAGACCAGATTCGCCACATAAATGAATTACTATAAACTCATTACATGTATTATCTCACAAGGTGGCAAACACACAGAAAAAAAACATTGGCATACAAGCCGTGTGTAATCCGGTAGGACACAGGTTGCAAGAAAACCATACCTGTCACCGGAGTCCACTTTACCATGTCCTCCTACGTTCCTCGAACAATTCTCGAACAACTGGTACATTAAGGTTACCTTCATTAACATTGGGGTAATATGTTTGTGTAACGTCGAAAGACCGTGATTAACCCCGTTAACTAGTTAAATACTTTTGCATTTTAACTTGTTTCACTTTTACATTTTACTTCAACTTTTCACCCACCAACTTGTCATTATAACTCACCTAACATGTCTTAAAAACCTTACAACATCATTATCCATCCCTATCATTAGACATCATTTTCCAACCTTAAACAACATCTTTAGAGTGGTCCGGGACTTGGTCCTTACCTTAAGTCCCGGACCAACACTTACTTAAAATTTCGGCGTATGTCATAGGGTGGTCCGGGACCTTGTACTCACCCCAAGTCCCGGACCAAGCCAGCCTCAAACTCTCGACTGTTTTTGATATATGGTCCTGGACTTGAACCACAACCTAGGTTCCGGACCAAACCTACAGAATTGGTAAAATGTCATTTTTCAAGTGTTGTTGCCTTAGTCTCCACCTCCTAATTGTATAAACTTACCAAATGATCTTAGGTATATTCTAATGCCAAAATATCATCTTAACCATCCCTAGTTTCATGATCAACTTGTTACTCAATTTCCTTATATATTCACCAACACTTGTAACCTTTCCATTGATTTACTAAGTGTTGTTCCACCTAAAATGACCTCTGTACCAATACGTTTCCTCTCCATAACATCATCTCAAGCATTCTACTAACCAAATCTTCTCTTTCACAACTTAAAATTCCTTTCTCAAAACCTTGTCCAAACATCATTTCTCCTTATTCACCAAAGTTCACTTAAACACTTAAAACTCCTTATACATTTTACAAATTTTGCCATGAGTTCTCTTAGAACATCAACACTCCAAAGCTCATAGTTTTCACCATTAAACATTCAAGATCACCTAAATCCACCAAGAACACCATCACACACAATCTTCACCAAATTACCACAACACAATATAGTGTTAACTTAAATTGCTTTGCACTAAGGCCCTTAAAATGAAACCTTAAACACTGAATTTCCCACAATATTTTGCCTTTGACCTGCAAATACACACAACATACATATGTCCTTTTACTAGTCTCTTTGAGAACATTTTACTAAGTCATTTACCATTGGCTCTTTAGGGTAGTTTGGAACAAACAACATAAGTTCATTATAAACCCTAAGTACATATACTCTTAGAACATCTAGGTAATTGTTTTACCTTAGATCTTGAAGAGAGTTTGGATATATGTCAAGAGAGAACCCACCCAGTCCTTTAATGGTTGGAATGAAGCTATGGAAGAACAGAGAAAGACACCATTAATGGTGAATTTTCGGACAGCAACAAAACATGAGGGAAACTTCATTTTTCTTTGAGTTTCCTTACCTTGAAGCAAAGGAGAACAACAAGGTGTAAAAAGATGAAACTCAAAGTCCTTCCATGGAGATTCCTCTTGGCACCAAAATGGAGCTCTTGAAGATTTGAAAGGACCAAATTGAAGAGCTTGATGAGACTAAGAGAGTGGTGGTCTTAGTTTTTGATTTGGACAAGTGAGCTAGAAGTTACAAGAGATTGAAGATGGTGAATGGTGGTGGTCTGGTTCAACCGTGAAAGAGAGCAAGGGAGGAAGATGGGTACGTTGAAATTGAGCAAATGAAGGAATGAAGAGGATTCACTGATTGCAATTGCTTTTGAAAATATTAATTACATAAAGCAAATAGTGTTTTTCCATTACTCATTTATTTGCTTGTTAATTGAAAAGGGTGGTGACTCACCACATGTAGAAACCGGCCCCCATTTATACATAAGGGGTTACTTAGTCATTATTGATCAATTAAATTACATATGTTGACATATGTTACAAACTAGCTTATTTTAGTTACTATTCACTATAACAAAACACACAGAAGTGAAATATTGATTTCTTATTAATTTAAACTTCCAAATGTGATACAAAGTAGTACACATATTAACTAAAGAGTATTGATGTATATTCAGCCATTCAAAACTCATTTACAAGACAGTTTCTCAAAAACGTGCTTTAAGGCTCCTTAAAGCACATTTTGTGTTTTAACTTGTTTTCAAGCTTGGTTTTCTTTGGTAATTGATTTAATATGTTCATTAACATATTTACAAGGTCTAAGAATGACCTTTAGATTTTATACAAGGTTAACCAAGTCTAAAGCAAGTATTTGCTTAAATTGACTTTAAGGTGTTTCCTTGTGTTTCGTTTGGTTTAATTGTCCACCAACGTTCCCTAAGGACTTAATTAGCCTTATTAAACCATAATTGAATTTTACAAAGTCTTGGTAGGCTCTTTGGGTCCTAACCAAGCTCTCTCCTAGTTTAGAGCATGTTTTTGCTCAAACTGTGTCTTAGTGTTTTATTGTATTTTACCATGGTTTAAATGGTTCATTGATGTTTCTAAGGCACCTTTAAGCCTTTAAATACCATAGTTTAACATTTAAACAATATACCAAGGTTTGGGGTATTTCATATGTTCTCTATATGTACACACAAACCAATATTATCATTTGCTGTTAGTATGTGACCAAGCGGAAGTAGTACAATTTGCTGAACAAACTCTTTGTTGCTAGAAGAAAATGCCTGTGCTTACACCAGATCAAGTAAGGGGGATAATGGAACAAATTAGATATGATCTAGAGAAAAAGAAACTATTCTGTGATGCTATCAGTCTGGACATGTACAGTTTAACCAAAGAAGCAATCCAGTACATTGAATCGACAACTGAATTCTTAAGGGCACAACTTCGTAGTCCAGTGCACACATCAATACTGAATGGTGCAGACTGGGTGTCTGAGCTGTTAGACAAGCCATCCAGATGCTACAATGCGTTTAGGATGAATCGGGATACGTTTCTGCTGCTAGTAGATGTTCTTCAAAGTAAGTATAACCTTCAAGCCAACAACCGGGTTACGACTAAGGAAAAGGTTGCCATTTTTGTATACACACTTGCACACAAATCATCTGTGACAGATGCCGTGGAACGTTTCCAGCGTTACCTTGAACAATCCATAGACATTTCGGAGAGGTGCTTGATGATGTTGACATGGCCAAGGCTCCCATTCAATGTAATACCGCATCACATCATTAGTAGTCCATACTACTACCCTTACTTTAAGGTTGTGTGAAATTCCTCCTAATGTAATTTTGAACTGAATTCATGATTATCCTATGCCTAAGGCTAACTTTCAGTTTATACGTTTAAGGATTGTGTTGGTGCTTTGGATGGTTGCCACATCCAGCTTATTGTTGGTGAGCAACACAGGTTGAGGTTTATTGGGAGAAATGGTTACCCCACTACGAATGTGCTTGCGATTTGTGATTTTGATCTTATCTTCACATTTGTATGTGCTGGGTGGGAAGGAACTGCTCATGATTCCAGGGTGCTTACTGAGTGCATCTCTGATCCAGCAATGGAGTTTCCTAATCCACCAGAAGGTATTTGCGCTTCTACTTTGTGATTATTGTTTAATTAGCTTAAGATCATAAGTAGTCTAACACCTTTAATTCTTGTGTTAGGTAAATATTACTTGGCTGATAAAGGTTATGCTGATCGAGAATTTATTATGACACCCCACACCGGTGATAAGTACCATCAAGCAGAATTTAGAGCACAAGATGCTAGAGGACCCAACGAGTACTTCAACAAATATCATTATTCTCTAAGATCTGCCATTGAGCGTGCATTTGGGGTGCTCAAAGGAAAATGGCAGATTCTAGAATGTGTGCCTAACTACAAGACTGTTAGCAAGCAAGCCCGTATCATCAACGCCTGTTTTACACTTCACAACTTCTGCAGGCTCAGTAGGTTCGGTGATCCAGCTGCCACAATCGTCGACAATGCTCCGGAGTTAATCCCACTTGAAATAGATCTCGAGGCTGAGGATGACCAAGATGAAACTGGAAACAATCATACTATGGCGGATCTTCGGAAGCAGATAACTAATATGATGATGCAGTATAATGGGAATAGGGGTAGACGTCGCTAGGGTGTGCTGACATGTTTAGGTTGTTGCATATGCGTTTGTATTTTGGTTGAAAACCTATTAAACACTCCTAGTTGATGACAATGTTGGTAATTAGTTGCGCTAGCTCTTTTTGTTGATATCAGACATTGGTTAGTTGTAGCTGTTTGGCTCATATGGGTAGTAGCTTATTTTGGTAACTTTGTTGGTGTTGCGTTCTGGTTTTGGAGGTTGTTGATGTGCAAAACCATACCCCGTTGAATCTTTTGTCTGCTGCAAATCTATCACTTTCGTGGGATATAAGTGTTAAATTTATGTTTTGTTATTTACAAGTAATATCTATGTATATGTACATTTGGTTTAGCAATTGAAAGCTAATGAATTGAAGTAAGCTGATGTTGGATGCAGATGATTGAACACAAGTTTGGTATTGATGTAAATCTATCTGTATATTGCCGCACCACATGCTACCATATGCATTGCTTTAATGAAATACAAATCAGTTATTACTAGACACAAGGGCTTAACAAAACTTAAATTAGACGAACAATACGCAATAACACAACTGAGCCATTACAATAACTATGCTTGAATTACACTAACAGACAAGGTAATTCCCACTCAAGTACAGTAGTCCAACATATACGCAACATTGTTTAGACACGAACCATATTATATTACTATTTAGTAGTACTAGAACGAAATTCAAAATATTAGCAATAATCTAACACCAAACACTGGTACACATACTTGCCAATTACTTTGCCAGTACATAGAAGCAAACAACACCGATGCATACATAAAGTGCCACCAAAAGTTGATTAATCTTTGCCTCAGTCGTTGTGGTATGATTATGCTGAGCAGACTTCAATTCCTCTACGGCAGTAACAAGTCGAGTGAGAGTGTTGTTTACTTCATCAAAATTTTGCAGACGCCCAACAGGGAAGGAAGCGCTCGATGAGTCAGCTTCAGTTGCAGAAGATGGTCATGGGTTGACGTCCCCCACCATTTCCAGTAGCTGCAGGTGTCGCACTTGTAGAAGACTCTACCGTAGTTACGAGCAGTGTATGCAATTAGCACCATTGCCGGTCTGTCACAGTCGCATGTTATGTTTCTGATGTTTGTTGCTGCTATTGAGTTCAAGCCATGTTGGTTCGACTGTAGAAGGAGGAGGGAACAGATCAATACAGTTGCTTTATAGTAGTAGGAAGAGGGCGAGTAATTAGCATTACTACCTGGGACTGGCTACGACCAGATTGCGCCCTTGCTGATCTCCTCATGCCGTGCGCCCTGGTGAGGAAGAGGAATTCACAGCTTAGCCGAAAGAGAAAGGATAATAGAAAGGGAGAAGAGATACAGAAGAGCCGGTGCGCACTGTGATTGTTGGGTAACAGATGACTTTGTATTGATGTAAATATTGGTGTACACAGTGCTGATCGGAGGAGATACACCTACCATCTGTACACATGTTAAATGCTGGGTTTTGGAGTTGGATACGTGTAATATCCCCCTTCATATGGGCTTTTTACTTTTATTATTAAGAAACCAAAATCTGGAAAAAAAACCCATCTAAAAAGAACAAGCAAAACTGGATTATATAGAATCATCTTGTTTTATTATCAGTCATTAGTCAAAATCAGCCCGTATCAGCTATCAGCTAACAACTCAAAAATTGCAAAAGAATGGGGCCTTAATGGATCTGTGATACCTTTGGGCTCCCAGGCACGGGATTCACCTGTAATTTTCCCTTGGTTCGTCCCTAAGAACACTTGATATTGTTTGGATTTTAACATTTATGCACCTTATTAATTCAAAGTTGATGGTGTGTGATGGAACTCGATTTATTTTAAGATATTGTTTTATGTGTCTTCAGCTAGATTTGTTCCCTCTAGTCAAAAATTGATGAACCATGACCTATGCCAAATGGCGTTTAAAATTGTTGTTCTTCTTGAAAGTTGAGATATCATCCTCAAGTCTGTTTCAGTACTTAATGCATAGTAGGTGGAACTGTGATAGCTAGATGAAAAAAAAATTAACACTCAACTTTTGTGGCTGCATGATCTATACATATATTATTGTTGTAGTATTGCACAACGAGAAATTCATTGATTTCTCAAGGGTGATGAGACGGCATAGTGTTTTACTTTTCCTTGTCTTTGCTATGTTATTAATTGATTTTACTGCTACACATGTATCTTCCCTCATCGATTTTTTTGAATTTCAAGCTTTGACGAGTTTAGTATCATTTTAAAAAACGTTTTATATCATTATTGTCTTATCCTGATTAGTTTGTCGATTTCTTTTTCTTTTAGACTTCACTCTTTATTATCAGTCCAACTAACTGAACTGCTAGATATTGACACCTGGTTTTCCAGATTTCTTATTATTTACAGTCCCACTCCACAAGCCTGAAATATCTAGTTTTCAACTTCTACCAGTGTCTTAGAGTGTATTATGAAGACATTCTAACTTCTTTTAAATGTTGGAAGACACCAATCTTTAAATATGACTGTCTTGTGTTAATGGACTGCATATACTTACCGTTCTATTTTTGTAGTCTGGTGTCTGAAACAACTCCCTTCCATCAAGATTACTAGAGCATGCATCAAAGAGAGAGGAAACTCTACAGACTACAGAGAGGTAAGCTTAAGGTGATAATGCACAATTAACTTGTGTTCTGTCTAATACTCCATCAGCTAACTGACAATAATTTTCACGGCCTTGACATGAGGCAATTTATGTGTAGCATGTCAATTGGTTGTTTATTCTGAATATGCTGTGATGAGATTCTGTTTCTTAACTTGGTTAATAAATTTATGAATTAGGAAGGTGAAATGGCAAGATTCTTCATCTTTTAACAAATCCAATATTGGGATGGGTTGTGGGGAGATTAAAAAAGCTTACTGCATTATATTTGAGTAGTGGATGAAAGATGTCTCTGGTGGGTAGAAGAAGTAGAGAACTGATGATTTAGTTGCATTAGCAGAGTTTCTCTTCGTTATCTCCTTTTAGTTGCATTATCACTGTAATTATGTTGTATTTTTTTCCTCAAATATGTTCGATCTATTATTATACTTTAAAAGTGAAATGTCTGGACTTGTATTGTGATTCGGTATTGTGAGTTTGATGAAGATGATGACTCTGAATACTCGGTTTTCCTATTTTGTTTTTGACAAGTGTACTACTTATATGGATTTTTGCTTCTTGTCTTCCTCATTTATCTAATTGTCACTGCGTGTGTGTAATAAGACTGAATGTGTAAACATTTCATATTGTATTGATTGATTATCGAGAGAGCAATACAAGTACTATTTATAGGAAAATGTAATACTAAGCCTAAGAAGGTCTGTTTATTATATCTGGGCCCAACATAACTGGGCTAAGTATATGGACTGTCTAATACCCTCCCTCGCTACAGAGTGCATCGAAGAGGAAGGAAGGAGCAATTTCTGTCAAAGGAGGAAGGCGACAAGGGTTTGGTCAAGAAGTCGGCGAGCTGATCCGCGGCGGCAACATGCGCCACCTGAAGACCACCCTGAAGAACACGTTCCCTGACGAAGAAGAATTCTGTCTCAACGTGCTTCATCCGGCTATGGAGAACTGGGTTACGACAGAGGTAAGTCACACCAATATTATCAACCATCAAGATTGGAGCTTTAGACACAGAAAACCCTAGTTCTTGCAATAGTTGTAGTATCCAAATTCCTTCTACCGTTGCAGTCGCAGCGGCTTTGAATTCTGCTTCTGTGTCGAGCGTGCAACTGACGCCTGTTTCTTTGAACTCCAGGAGACCAAGTTGGAGCCAAGGAAGATGCAGAACCCACCCGTAGAACGACGGTCAGTATGCGCACCTGCTCAGTCAGCATCTGCCCAGATGGTCATGGACAGAGAAGAGGCGCGAGAGAAGAACAAGCCCCAATGCCGTGTATGATTCAGGTAACGCAAAATGCGTTTAACTGCTTTCCATTGTACCTCTCTAGGCTTTTGCATGTACTAACAAACACGGTTGACTAAATATTGAATGTCTGGTATGGTAATAGAGAGGTAATGGAGAGATCCCACAACACTGCGATAGAAAGTAGGCTGATCGAAAACTGGAGAAGTAGGATCATCCAGATTTATGCCATGATTCATAGGTGTAGAGATAGGTTTTGAGTTGTGGAGATTTGTTTTCGTAAGTAGGTTAGTAATGTACTTGTTCTGAGTAAGAAGTAACCCATTCAGATTCCTATCAACTGAAACACTCAGAAAGTATGAAAGGGCCCCCAAATCTTTAACAAGAAAGTGATCTGCTAGCTTAGAGATTAAACTCTGTAGAACAGTGGAGGAAGATCCCGTTAGTAGAATGTCATCAACATATAGTAAGGCAAAAACCACATCTCCCCCCTGTCTAAAAATAAACAGAGAAGAGTCTTTAGTAGATGAGATAAACCCTAGCTCCAAGAGATAGGAACTGAGAGTAGAAAACCACGCCCGTGGAGACTGCTTAAGTCCATATAGGGCTTTATGCAACTTACAGACGTAATCTGGTTTAGAGGCATCCACAAATCCAGGAGGTTGACGAACATAGACCTCTTCCTCTAGATTGCCATTCAGAAAAGCATTCTGAATATCCAACTGCTTTAGGGGCCAATCATTGGTTACTACAAGAGCCATAACCAGTCTGATTGTAGCAACTTTAATAACTGGACTATAGGTTTCATTATAATCCAAACCTTCTGTCTGATTGTAGCCTTGAGCCACAAGACGGGCTTTTCGTCTCTCAACTTCTCCTGAGGCTAAATATTTCGTTCTTAAAACCCATTTAACACCAAGGACATTGGCACCCAAGGGTTTAGGAACCAAGCTCCAGGTATGAGTATCAAGGAGAGCTTTATATTCTTTCTTCATAGCTTCTTGCCAAATAGGAATTTTTTGTGCTTCCTTAAATGTGGGTTCCTCAGGGATAGAAACAGTATCAGAAATGACAGTAGTGTGTAGAGCTGGTGCAGGTGGCCAAGGGATGGTCCCATCAGTCCTGATTAGCGGTTTAAAAATATTTGCCTTGCACGAGTGACCATGGGATGAGACACTGAAACAGGGTTAGATAGAGCAGGAGGAGTGGGTGTGTCAGGAGGAGTTGGTGAATCAGGGTTGGGTGTGTTTGAGGTGGAGATAGAACTTGGGGATGGGGGAAAAGACATGGTGGTAGGGGGCCGAGAGTCTAGGGAAGCAAGTGACTCTATGGTAGGTGGTTCTGTGATCAAAACAGGGAGTATTTGAGGAGCTGGATCTTTGGTGGTGCTGGAAGGTTGGTCTTTGAGTGGAAAATGTGACTCATTAAACTGAACATCACGGCTGATATAAGTCTTCCCAGTCTCTGGACAGAAACACAAATAGCCATGGTAATTAGGAGCATAGCCCAGGAAAACACATTCAGTAGATCGAAAAGCCAGCTTGTTAGGTGAATGGGGCCTAAGGTCTGGTCAACAGGAACATCCAAACACCCGCAATAAAGTGTAATCAGGACTCTTTCCAAACTGTAAACCATAAGGGGTAGAGTTCTGAATAATAGGAGAGGGGGTTCTGTTGAGGAGATAGACAGCTGTTCTGAATGAATATGTCCAGAACTTGATAGGCATGCCAGAGTGAGCCAGAAGAGTGAGTCCCCTATCCATAACATATCTGTTTTGGATTTCAACAACCCCATTTTGCTGGTGGGAGTAAGGACAACTAACTCTGTGAGATATTCCATTTTTCTGAAGTAATGTTCTGAGAGCAGTAAACTCCCCCCCCCCCTCCATCAGTCTGTATGCATTTGATCTTAGTGGAGAAGAAATTTTCTGCCAACTTTAAAAATTGTTCAAATAACAAGTAGACATCTGATTTCTTTGCCATAGGAAATAACCAAATATATTTGGAGTAGTCATCCACTATTAGCAAAAAATACCGAAAACCATCAATTGAATGCACATAGGCAGGTCCCCATACATCCAGAAACAAAAGCTCAAAAGAAGCCTGAGACTTACTAGTGCTAGGAAAATGGGGAAAAGCATGATGTTTCCCTAGAACACAGGCATTACAGAAAGATAAAGGACTAGAGCTAGTGAGAGGCAATTTATTTATGGAGATAACACTTGTGGTGGTAGATGGTGAGGGATGCCCTAGCCTTTGATGCCAAATGTCTTGAGTGACTTTGGATCCTTGTAGCAATCTGGTGTGATTAACCAATGGAGCAAGAGGTGAGGGAAAAACATATACTTCATCCCTAACTTCCCCTTGTAGAATGGGAGTCTTTGTTTGAAGAACCTTCAAAACAAAGTGATTGGCAAAGAATTCAAAGTAAGCAGAATTATCCACACAAAACTGTCGAACTGAAATAAGATGTTTGTTTAGGTGAGGAATGTAGTAGATCTGAGGTAAAACAAAAGATCCATTAGAGTAGGGAAGGGAACCTGATCCTTGATGCGAGATAGAAAGAGAAGATCCATCTCCAAGAGAAACAGTATCATGTCCATGATACTCTGTTGCTCCTAAATTTAATCTTGAAAAATCACCAGTAAAATGGTGAGAAGCAGCAGTATCTGGCATCCAGTCACTGATATTATCCCTTCCTGTAGCATTAGCCATAAATGTAGCAGGAGGATTAGACTGATAACTCTATTTGTATCGGTGATAACAAACATCAGTAGTGTGTCCCTTCTTCTTACAGATCTGACAAGAAGGTCTAGTATCTGGTGAGCCATTAAAAAACTGATTCTCTTTGCCACTACTTCCTCTTCCCGAAGAGGATCCCCTTCCCTTATTGTTAGATCCTCCTTTGTTAAATTTTCCTCTTTCTTTTCCATTTGAATAGTTAACCTCTATAGCATTTAAGCAAACAGATTCTGTGCTCTTGCTATTTCTTTGTTGTAAACTATCTTCATAGGTTAGAAGATAGTTGTAGAGCTGCTGTGGAGTACAGAATTCTGTCCTAGTGATTATATTTGTGACAACCGACTCATAATCACTAGGTAGACCTCGCAGAATGAAGGACTGGAATTCTCTATTTGTTACCTTATGACCTGTAATAGCAAGAGATGAAGCCAAACCTTTAGCTCTGTCGAAATATGCTGTGATTGACTCATCTGACTTCTTTGAGAGAGTAGCCATCTGTAAGTGTAGTTGGCCAAGATGAGCTGCTGTTTGTGCTGCAAAGGACTCATGTAGTTCATTCCAAACTTCTGCAGCAGTTTCAAACTCAATAACTTGTCCAACTATAGATGGTGAGAGTGAGACGAACAGAATGGACATCAGGATCTGATCCTGTTGAATCCATTTAAGATAATCTGAATTTGGTAGATTGTCGATAATAGGAGATGGACAAGGATGTGTGCCATCCAGGAAGCGATAGAGATTGTTTCCTTTAAGAAAAGGCATCAACATACCCTTCCAGATTCGAAAATTATCATGTTGTAGCTTGATTAAATTTGCTGCCACAACAACAATCGACTGATTACTTTGTTGTGTTTGTGGCTGTTGTGTTTGTGTAGGTGTAACGTTGTTTGGAGAGGAATTTGGCGGATCAGAAATGGATTCAGTTTCAGAAATGATTGAAGAAAAAGAAAGAGATCTAGATCTAGATTTGATTCAAAGAAGAAGAAATTCGTTCCAACCGACGAAAGAGAGCTCTGATACCATGTTTTTTTTGATAGTTATTAATTTATTCATAGGCGTACTTAAAACAGTACTGCCAAGGGTATATCAATACATCACAACAACACTTAGTATCCCCCTGTGCCCAAGGCCTGCCTCGTTAAAACCTCTATAGTAAAACCCCGTGGGAAAAAGCCATAGAGGAAAAAGAGTACATGACACTTGGGCTTTACACGTCATACCCTTGCTACAAAAATAGTAAATCCTCCCTTAAATTCACCGAGTGAATAAACAGCTCGTATGGAATGGGAATATCCGGCCACCAGCTTTGGTCCATCGCCATACCCCTCTCTTCGCTTCATTGACTGCCTTTTCAGTTGAGGCTGGCTGGTCCCTGAATACTACATCATTTCTCATGGCCCAAATACTGCCTGCCCCATAGAAAAACGTTGTTCTCCAGTTCTTTCTTGCTCTCTTATTAAGATTCACTATCACCCAATCTTCCATAATCTGCACTGGTGTTAGTTTGAATGTGAAGTTTATTTTCCACCAGCCTATCAACTTTCTCCAAACCTGTATTGAGACTTCGCAGAAAAATATCACATGCTCTACCGACTCCATACATTGGCGGCATAAGGGACACCAGCTCTGTCCGATCGGACTCTGATACCATGTAATAAGACTGAATGTGTAAACATTTCATATTGTATTGATTGATTATCGAGAGAGCAATACAAGTACTATTTATAGGAAAATGTAATACTAAGCCTAAGAAGGTCTGTTTATTATATCTGGGCCCAACATAACTGGGCTAAGTATATGGACTGTCTAATAGTGTGTGACAATTGTGGGAACTTACTTCCTGCTTAATGCGGAATACTACAATTCACATTGGACTTTATTTTTCTCTGCTGCATCAACAGCTATCTATGTCTACTTGTACTTCATATTCTATTTCTATGATAGATCAAGATGTCTGGATTCTTCCAAACAAGCTTCTATTTTGGATATACACTTGATGTTTTGCCTGGCTTGGGAATCCTTTTGGGTAAGTCTTAACATTTGTGTCGGTGAAGCATTTGTTGTAAGTTTATTAAGATTGGGATTTAATGTCTTAAGTGCATTATTCAGATGTGAGTACAGTCACAAGCGGTAGAAGCGAAAAGGATTTGGTTATCCATGTCCATTTATCCTCATTTCCACCTATTCAGATGTTATCTAACCAGATCATCACTTTGACCATCCTTATGTTTCAAATTTACAGGAGATGTTGTATTTCCTGGCTCTTCCTTGTTCGTGAGGAGGATCTATAAAGATATCAAGTGTGCAGTAGCGGGGTTGAGATTACCACGTGAATCCATATTTTTTTTATTAAGTCTCTTGGTGACGGCTAATTGAGCCTAGGGAGCTGGATCATCATCGCTATAGAGGGTAGAGGGTTTATACTTTCCGTCGTCTAATCATTTTGGCTGAAGTAGAGCACTAAGATTTGAGAACTGTTCTTTGCCAAGAAGTTTTTTCCTATTTATCTACTTAGAATCATATATCAGACACTAGATCGGTTTGGAATTGGAAACCCGTTTCTTTACTGTTGTGTTGTGTCCCTTTACGGGTTTGGTGAACATGTACGGTGTAGAGTTGGAACAGTTTCCAAAAAATTGTATTTGGCAGGATGGAGTGTCCGACCTCATAAAAGTTGCTAGTTACAAGTTACAACCAATGGTTGAAAGATGCTTTTGCACTACTAGAAAATTGTTAATTGCTATCGAAAATTTAAGAATGGATTAAATTCTCTTAGTAAACTTAATATTTAGTGATAAAATATCAACGAAATACTGATGAATAATTTTGGAGTAGGTTTACTAACAAAAATTAATGATAGATTTATGTTTAATTGAAAAAATTAGTAAGAAAAATGAAAAATCTCAAAGTATTTAGTGACAAAAAAATTTCACTAGATGATTACTAACAAATAATAAAATGTAGGGAATTTTCATGAAATGCCACTATAATTTTGGCTAATTCATGAAATGCCACTAAAAAAAGAAAGTCATTAAATGGTACTATATTTTTACAAAAGCCCATGAAATGTCGCTATGTCGTTGACCAGAAGTAAAAAAAAAGACAAAATATCCTTACTAGTTAACATGTTAAAGTTCACAATATGCCACTAAGTGTTAAAAAAAATCATAAAAATTCACAAAAATTAAAATATTATAAAAATATATTTAAAATATTATAAAACATTTTATAAATAGAGAAATAAAAAAATGAAAAAAACATTAAAATATCATAAAACATTGAAAAAAGTAAATATTTCATAGATTTTTTTTAAAATACTTAGTACCATAAAAATATAGTGTTTAAAGACATAATTTAGACCAATTAAGTACCATAATTCATACCAATTAATTACACCAAAGGATGAAGAAAAATGTGCTTTAAGGTTGTTTTATTACCTTAAGGTTGGAATGGAGTCTTCCAAGCCCCTTGAGTTGTTACAGCCGCGAATGAGTGTCTTCAAGAGCAAGATTTATGCCTTGGATGAAGGAGAAATCAGGTGGGAGAAGACCATGGAAGAAAAACGCAAGAAAATGAAGAAAAATGGAGTTTTTACCTTGTTTTCTTCTTCCACCATTATTGGATGGAACTTGGCTGAAGCTTGAAGATGAAAGGGAGGAGGAGAATGCTGGAAACGTGAGGAAGGAAAGGAGTGGGTGTTCCTACCAAAATTTGTAAGAAGATGAGGGAAGGAATGGGTGTTAGTACACATGGTCAGTATTTTATGTCTTAGGTGTAGACTAGGTGTACTTGTTATTGAATTTTTAATTTCACTTTCCCTCTCTTATCTTCTTAATGTGACCGGCTGCGTATTTATGGGGGGAAGGGATGTTTGAATTTTTGCACATTAATGTGTAACAGTAAAGGTGTATAATGGACTTGTTTTATGTGTTAAGTGATAACATGTGTTATTTCTTGTTTTAATGTACATATGTAAGTAATTGTTGCACTTGAAGTTTAGTTTGATTTCATACAATATTTTATGTAGTTTTTATCACTTTACTTGTTATATTAGCACATGTATTAACATGTTACATGTAGTAAGAATTTTAGGAGTTGATTTCTCCTTAATAATGTTCTCTCCTGGTTATAGATTTTTATGTATAGTTTGGTGTCCATTTGGACTATATATTTATATACTAATATTTAGAATGAGTAGTACTCATTATATGAATAATTGTTGCTTATTCACTTTCATTTGAATCAATTCCTTAGTAATTAAGGTAATCAATGTTTAGGGTATTTCACCCTCCCATGCCCAGCGGTGGATGACAAGAACTTGCGCTAGAGAAACTCTCAATTTTGAGTGTTGCTTCAAAAGTTGGAGGAGAAACATAGGGTACACTACAGTGATTTAAAAATAAAATAAATTGAACTGTGATTTTCATACCACAAAAAGTTAGCACCAACATATGTTCGGGTACAAATCTACCAGCATCCATCACAATATTGACAGACAATTCAAAGATCGACTACAAAGTGGCGAGGAAGTAAGTTTCATCTGTGATGCTCCCTGTCAAGTCTAATTCCTTCTTCAGTCTGTTGCCTACAAATGCTCCAATGGACTAAATATGTTGTCGATTTGAAAAATATTGTTTTGATCTAGTAATCTCTTGTGGTACAACGAGTTGTATATGTCTGAACATATGCTGCTACTCTGGGATGTTCCATAAATTCAGTCACTATTTTATTCATATTGTTTGAATATATTGCCTAACTAATGCTAACTACATTTCCATCTACTCTTGTTGTTGATATCCGCACTGTATGCAATTATTGTGTTTGATGAAATTCCTAGCTTATTTTAAACAGATAATATCCATTGTTTTTCTCTTGTTTGGAAGATATCTACTATGATGTTTAACTACATAAAACAGTGATGATGAAAGAGTTCATACAAATTAAGCTATGGGTATGTGCATCGCTCTTTCTTGTCTTACTTCATAATACATCCATATTTCTTGTAGTTTTCTCTTCTTACTTTCTGTTAAATCTTGTCGAGAATGACATTTAATTATTTCCATCGAATTATGTTGTCTGTTAAAATCAAATATGGAAACTCTATGTGGATTCCGATGTGCATATAGAGATCCTCTATCAGCACCTTTTATGTATCCAGTTCTTCTTTATTGTGTTGATATCTGACAGTCTAACCACTTTTGGTTCACCTTGTCTTGAAATAACTTGTGAGAAGGTCAATTGCTCAAAGTATGCTAGATTTACGCTTCTTTAATATATATAGTATCTTCTTGACAATCGTTGCCAGTACTAGAATCGTAACAAGGTTAGGACTACTGCTCTCCGAAGATGTAGTTCCTCAAGATGATACAATAATATATTATCTGAGTTCTTGTTTTATTTTTTTAATATCTGAGTTCTTGATTGCCACCGCTACTGAGTCATCTTCGTATCACTTGGCTGGGCTTGACTTCCTTTAGGGTGGCGCTGCTCCAAAGGGGCACGACGATTGGCATGTTTAACAAAAATTTCGTGACCTCCAATAGAGGACCCATTTTTCATCTCAACAGCTCCGTTGGCATCATCTGAAGTTGCAAACTGAAGAAAATTCATCGCTAATCAATTTCAGATGATGCCAACGGCGGCACTGATATGAAAAATGGGTCCTCTATTGGAGGCCGCAAATTTTTTGATAAACATGCCAATCGTCGTGCCCCTTTGGAGCAGCGCTGTCCTAAAGGAAGTCGAGCCCAGTCAAGTGATACGAAGATGACTCAGTTGCGGCTGTAAACAAGAACTTAAATATCAAAAAAATAAAACAAGAACTCTAATAATATGATATTGTATCATCTAGAGGAACTACATCTTCAGAGAGCGTAGTCCTAACCTTATTGCGATTCTAGTTTGACAACACGATTGTTTAGAAGATAATATTATATATATATATATATATATATATATATATATATAGTAAAGAAGTGTAAATCTAGCATACTTTAAGCAATTGACATTCTCACAAGTTATTTCAAGACAAAGTGAACCAAAAGTTTGGATTGTCAAATATCAACATAATGAACGAGAGCTGGATACATAAAAGGTGCTGACAGAGGATCTCTATATGCACATCGAAATCCAAATAAAGTTGTCATATTTAATTTTGACAGATAACATAAGTCGATGGAAAGAATTAAATGTCATTCTCAACATGATTTAACAGGAAGTAAGAAGAGAAAACTATAAGAAATATGAGTGTATTATGAAGTAAGACAAGAAAGTACGATGCACTTACCCATAGCTTAATTTGTATGAGCTCTTTCATTATCACTGTTTTATGTAGTTAAACATCATTAGTAGATGTCTACCAAACAAGAGCAAAACAATGGATATTATCTGTTTAAAGTAAGATAGGAATTTCATCAAACATAATAATTGCATACAATGCCGATATAAACAACAAGAGTAGATGAAAATGTAGTTAGCATTAGTTAGGCAATATATTCAAACAATATGAATAAAATATTGATAGGTTTTATTGAACATCCCAGAGTAGCAGCATATGTTCGAACATATACAACTCGTTGTACCACAAAAGATTACTAGATCAAAACATATTTTTCAAATCGACAACAACATATTTAGTCCATCGGAGCATTTGTAGGGAACAAACTGAAGAAGGAATTAGAGTTGACAGGGAGCATCGCAGATGAAACTTACTTCCTCGCCACTTTGTAGTCGATCTTTGAATTGTCTGTCAATATTGTGATGGATGCTGGTAGAATTGTACCTGAACATATGTTGGTGCTAAAATTTTGTGGTATACAAATCACAGTTCAATTTTTTTCAAAATCACTGTAGGGCCCCCTATGTTTCTCCTCGAGCTTTTGAAGCAACACTCAAAATTGAGAGTTTCTCAAGCGCAAGTTCTTGTCATCCACCGCTGGGCATGGGAGGGGGGAGGAAGATTACTGCCAAAAACGAACGACATGAATCTAACAATGGCGGAGAGTTTTCGTTTTCAGAGACCAGACGGTAGAAGGTGCTGCGGCTTACCCGCGTCCAAATGGGTGCAGCCCTGCCCATTTGGCAGTCCAGTCAGCTGCTAACTGGATTATTTCGCTGATTGAGTTGTCTTTTTACTATATTAACTTCAATTGGTTGTATCTTTTACAAATATAAGTCCAACATGAAAAAAAATTATATCATTGTTCATTTAAATTCAAGCTCTTCAAAATAAGACCAGACATGGATATGTTTTGACAACTTTAAAATTTTATATTTTTTATATGTATATATATCTATACATATCAACCATACTTGATTCACAATATATAGTTTAAAATACATCATACAACAATAATAATACACTACAAAACAATAATGATTCATTATCTGTTTTGAAATTGGTATGTTAAAACATATATGATTCACTATATAAGACTTAAAATACATCATATAAATAATAATAATAATACGCCACAAAACAACAACAACAACAACAATAATAATAATAATAATGCATTACAATAATAATCCATTATTTGTTTCGAAATTTGTTATCTAATTCACTACTTGTTAGTTAATGAATTATAATATCAGTTTTAATGAATCATAATATCAAAATTAATGAATCATATCTTCATTTTAGTGTATCATCGCAAACATATAAAAATAAAAAACTATAAACAATAATGCAATACAAAATAATGTTTGGTATGTATGAAAAATACATAATTCACCATAGAAGATTTAAATTGCACCATACAATAATCATAATACACTACAAAACAATAATGATTTGTTATCGGCTCCGAAGTTTGTTATTTAACCACTTATTAGTTAATGAATCATATATCAATTTTAATGAATCATAATACCAAAGTTAATGAATCATATCATCAATTTAGTGTATCAACGTAAACATATAAAAATAAAAATTAAACAATAATACAACAGAAAAAAATTTTGGTATGTATGAAAAATACATGATTCACAATATAACATTTAAAATACACCATACAATAATAATACACTACAAAATAATAATAATAATTTTTTATCGGTTTCCAAAGTGTGTTAGTAAATCATAATATCAATTTTAATGAATCATAATATCAAAATTAATGAATTATATTATGATTTTATTGTTTCATCATATACATGTAAAAATTAATTTTTTTTAAATTTGTCAAAACATATCCATGTCTGGTCTTGTTTTGAAATGCTCGAATTTAGGTGAACAATGATATAATTTTTTTCATATTGGACTTATATTTTAAAAGTTACATTCAATTGAAATTAATATACTAAAAAGGCAGCTCATTCAGCAAAACAATCCAGTCAGCAGCTGACTGGACTGTCAAATGGACTGGAGTGCACAATAATAGATGCGGACATGCTGCACCTCCGAATTTGCGTTCAGAGACCATTGTACCAGAACAATTTTTTTTTTGAACAAAGACAGAACAATTTTTAGGAAGAAGAAGATTGACCGGAGATAATTCTTTTAATAGTAATTGAATTATATAATTCATTTACTTATACATCCTTTATACATAACATTATTGTTAAGCCTAAGGTTGTATTGTAACACCCCAACTTAATCCAATCGTGGTTATCGCAACTTAACAACATATATATAAACGTTGCAGCGGAATTTAATACACACTAGGACCTTGCTACGGTCTGATTTACCAGAATACACCAAACTTAAATATTTACAACGATTTATCCAAAATACGTACCAACCGAGTTTCCAAGTATCTCAAAGACTAACATAATTTATCACAAGTTCTAATATCAACAGACGGGTGTACATGCACATCCCGTACTCAAAATAAACCAACCTAAGTCTACCAACTCCTACTCTCGAGGTGGGTCTTCTGAGGCCTCTTTCCTGCAAAATTAATATGGATGCCCCGAGGGGCTCAGCACCTTCGCTGGTACGATTCTCTCGAGGTGTGGTGTTTATAGCCCCCAAGCTAACGGGGCTACTACGACTACTTGTCGATAGCATGCGGTTGATTAATAACACAACATAAATAAGAAGTGCAATAAACACCACACCACATATGAACAATTATAGTTCAAACACAATGAACGACGTAAAAGTGTTCCTTAAGTAAGTTAGTTAATCTTTAACTCCTTAAGTCAATTCCACCCTTATTCTCATACATGCCAACCGTTCTTTTATTAGAACTGATTAGCCCTTAGTTCGTTGTTTATTTTTGTAGGGCTTGGTTAACCCTAGTCAGCAGCTATACACTTACCGACAATAAACAACATTTCTTAAGTTAGTGGGGATGTAGGCTAGATCCCCCCACGCCATACTTAATGTGCCTTCCACCTCAAACAGTAGTCCAAGGAGGTCAAGTTGGGTTGCTGACTCTAGGCGATAAGTCCAAAGACAAGTCTAATTTGGAAGCCGGATCTGATACCGATACCGACCTCCTTCATACACATGTGCCGGTACCATTCTGGATTCCTCACTTCCCCAAGTTACAGTTAGTAGGAGTCTCAAAGACAAAGTCTTGTTAGTTAAACCTCTTTCCGGGTATTAACCAACCAATCTTAATAAATGTATTTTATCTCATCCATTCGTCTACTAAACATAGTTAGTAACTAATCTCAAGTCGAGTGTGTTAGTGCAATGCAAACACACAAGAAGCTCAACAAACCTGTTGCATGCTTTCTCTTGTTTTAGTTGAAATAATTAAACAATTAGCACACAAGCCGAGGGACACCTTGTTAGCAAGCAGGCTACAAGAAAACCATACCGTTCACCGTCGGCGGTCGTTTGTTTAATCTCCCTCCGAGTCCCAATTCACAAGTCCTAAAACATTCATTCAATTTTAGGTTGTTTTACTTTTCAATCACCTAACTTACTTAGCCACTAATGTTCCCCAACCGATAACCACTAATCCTTATAACTTAACCTTAACACTTAACCATTTTACTTAACTTAATCTCTTAAGTCCTTATATGCTTACCTTCTTAATCATCATTACCCTCCTAATGGTGGACTACTAATGCCACTCTTCTTTTCAGTTTTTTTTATAAGGGCTGACCGACCCAACCCCCTGGGTCGGTCGGAGACAGAAACTTCTCCGACTGATAAATTCCTACTCGACCGACCCAACCAGGGTCGGTCCTAAGTCAGTCCATTCCAGAACATTCCAGTCTCTAATTTTTGCCCACCGACCCACACACAGGTCGGTCCTCAAGGTCGATCGAATGGAGAAGCATTCCTGGCTGGTTTATTACAGTCTGACCGACCCAGACACGGTCAGTCCCTTGGGTCGGTCCACTGCAGAACCTCTTTTTAAATGTCCAATCTACTCCAAATTCTTCCATAAGTTCCCTAATATGTTCTAACATCATTTAGGCACTTAATATCCTCTTAAATCATCCATCAACTCATTGATAAACCTTCCATTTAACCCATTGATCATTTCCTCAACTTCTTACAAAAATTCCTAACACTTAACACTTAACTCCTTACACTTCCAACATCTCAACATGTCTAAAAATTCAACTAACCAAAGTGTTCCTTTTCCACCAATATAACTTCTCCTCAAGACTTATTACTAATTCATCTTTCCTTTACTCAAGTTTCCAAAACATTCCCAAAGCCATATACTCCAGTTCATACTTACACTTTCACAAGTCATTATCCTCATTTTCCTTCAATCTTCGCCTTCTGACCGGCCTTACTCTTGCCCTTGAACTCTGGCATGAAGTTCTTGCTCTCTGGGTTCGCATAACACTCATAGGCTCGGTGCCCGAATACTCCACAGAAGTTGCATTCCACCTTGTTGCCCTTGCATTCGAGTCTAGGGTGGTCCTTGTGGCACCACGAGCAAATGTATCGACGTTGGTAGCCCCCACTAGCTCCCTTGCCGGACTCAGACCCTGATTGTTCACATTATTAGTGATTGTATCTCAATGGTTGATAATATAGTGTTAATTCACATTAAGGTGTGTTTTCTTACCCTTTGGCGCTTTCGAGCGCAGGGGCTTAGTAGCATAGCATATGTCAGCTTAAGAGGCTCTTCCAGCACCTTCTCATTCTCCACCTTTCCCTTCTGACTTTCTGGGACTGAGGCTGGTACTTTGCTTTCTTGTATCCGCCTTGCCCTTGGTTCTCAGCACCCTTACCAGCAGACTTTCTCTTAGCAACATTATCTTCGTCCCTTAGCTGGACGGTAATCTCAACCTTTGCAGCGACATGATAGCACTCCTGCTTTCATGGTATTAGTTTCTCTCATTCTCATGGTATAAAATCTTAATCACTTATAAATATCTCAACCTTTCTCATTACCTGCAAGGTAGTATAGCTCGTCGGCCCCATGCCATAGCGGAGTCGATGGCTCAGCCCGCCATAGAAGCGGTCCCCAGGATCTGTCCGAGTACCCCAGTACCGGTAGAAGACGTAGCAAGGCGGTGAACTCCGAGTAGTACTCGTCCACCGTCATCTTATTCGTCTGCTTCAACGCATCCAACCGTAAGCGCTTCTTCGTCTGGACATGGGTGGGGTATTATTTGGCTCGTAGTAGAGCCGTGTACTACTCCCAGCCGAATTCTGGGTTGGCCACATGCTCGGCCCTTACCAGCTTCCACCAATCGCCCGCCGCTCCCTTCAGATAAAACGCGGCCAGTCGGACCTTGACTCTAGCAGGTACGTCAAGGGTCTCGAATGCATTCTCCATCTCGGAGATGTATGCTTCGAGCTTGGCGGGATTAGTCTCCCCCTTGAATGATGCCGGTCGAAGGTCAGCAAGACTCTTCACCAAGTTCGGTTCCCAGGGCTGTGGTGGTGGTGGCGGTGCACCAGGCTGATAGCCCATATGCCCCAAAGCGGCAGCCACGATCTCAGCGATCGTCTGCCCTCCCGGTATCTCAGTAGCCTGATCACCTCAGCCACGACCCCCTCCGCGCGGATGACCTGCCATCTGAACAAGTATAAAGCACATTAGGCTTGTGTTTACAAAGATCTCGGTTCACGGTTTATATTGTCTGTAAACGGCAAAGACGATCCACACTTAATAGTGGTCGTCTGACTCTGTTCACTCTAACTTCTCACACCCTTATCCCATAACTTATGTCTTAACTCATATCCTAACTTGGTGGCTATCTAAGTTCGGTATTTCTTTGTTCAGAGCGTAACTACACTCTGATACCACTTTTTGTAACACCCTAACTTAATCCAATCGTTGTTATCGCAACTTAACAACATATATATAAACGTCGCAGCGGAATTTAATACACACCATGACCTTGCTACGGTCTGATTGACCAGAATACACCGAACTTAAATATTTACAACCATTTATCCAAAATACATACCAACCGAGTTTCCAAGTATCTCAAAGACTAACATAATTTATCACAAGTTCTAATATCAACATACGGGTGTACATGCACATCCCGTACTCAAAATAAACCAACCTAAGTCTACCCGCTCCTACCCTCGAGGTGGGTCTTTTGAGACCTCTTTCCTGCAAAATTAATATGGATACCCCGAGGGGCTCAGCACCTTCACTGGTACGATTCTCTTATAGCCCCCAAGCTAACGGGGCTACTACGACTACTTGTCGATAGCATGCGGTTGATTATTAACACAACATAAATAAGAAGTGCAATAAACACCACACCACTTATGAACAATTATAGTTCACACAATGAACGACTTAAAAGCGTTCCTTAAGTAAGTGAGTTAATCTTTAACTCCTTAAGTCAATTCCACCCTTATTCTCATACATGCCAACCGTTCTTTTATTAGAACTGATTAGCCCTTAGTTCGTTGTTTATTTTTGTAGGGCTTGGTTAACCCTAGCTAGCAGCTGTAAACTTACCGACAATAAACAACATTTCTTAAGTTAGTGGGGATGTAGGCTAGATCCCCCCACGCCATACTTAATGTGCCTTCCACCTCAAACAGTAGTCCGAGGAGGTCGAGTCGGATTGCTGACTCTAGGCGACGAGTCCAAAGACAAGTCTAATTTGGAAGCCGGATCTAATACAGATACCGACCTCCTCCAATACACATGTGCCGGTACCATTCCGGATTCCTCACTCCCCCAAGTTAAAGTTAGTAGGAGTCTCAAAGACAAAGTCTTGTTAGTTAAACCTTTTTCCGGGTAGTAACCAACCAATCTTAATAAGTGTATTTTATCTCATCCATTCGTTTACTAAACATAGTTAGTAACTAATCTCAAGTCGAGTGTGTTAGTGCAATGCAAACACACAAGAAGCTCAACAAACCGGTTGCATGCTTTATCTTGTTTTAGTCGAAACAATTAAACAATTAGCACACAAGCCGAGGGACACCTCGTTAGCAAGCAGGCTACAAGAAAACCATACCGTTCACCGTCGGCGGTCGTTTGTTTAATCTCCCTCCGAGTCCCAATTCACAAGTCCTAAAACATTTATTCAATTTTAGGTTGTTAATTACTTTTCAATCAACCTAACTTACTTAGCCACTAATGTTCCCCAACCAATAACCACTAAGTCCTTATAAACTTAACCTTAACACTTAAACCATTTTACTTAACTTAATCTCTTAAGTCCTTATATGCTTACCTTCTTAATCATCATTACCCTCCTAATGGTGGACTACTAATGCCACTCTTCTTTTCTGTTTTTTTTATAAGGGTCGACCGACCCACCGACCGACCCAACCCCGTGGGCCGGTCGGAGACAGAAACTTCTCCGACTGATAAATTCCTACTCGACCGACCCAGCCAGGGTCGGTCCTAAGGTCAGTCCATTCCAGAAACACTCTAGTTCTCTAATTTTTGCCCGACCGACCCAAACAGGGTCGGTCCTCAAGGTCGATCGAATGCAGAAGCATTCCTGGCTGGTTTATTGCAGTCCGACCGACCCAGACACGGTCAGTCCCTTGGGTCGGTCCACTGCAGAACCTCTTCTTTAAATGTCCAATCTACTCCAAATTCTTCCATAAGTTCCCTAATATGTTCTAACATCATTTAGGCACTTAATATCCTCTTAAATCATCCATCAACTCATTGATAAACCTTCCATTTAACCCATTGATCATTTCCTCATCTTCTTACAAAAATTCCTAACACTTAACACTTAACTCCTTACACTTCCAACATCTCAACATGTCTAAAAATTCAACTAACCAAAGTGTTCCTTTTCCACCAATATAACTTCTCCTCAAGACTTATTACTAATTCATCTTTCCTTTACTCAAGTTTCCAAAACATTCCTAAAGCCATATACTCTGGTTCATACTTACACTTTCACAAGTCATTATCCTCATTTTCCTTCAATCTTGCCAAGTCTTACAACTTCTCTTATCATGGTTTTGGTACCTTAAATTCACCATGATATCCTCTAGTTCCTCCTAGACATTCCTAGGTCACCCTTATACTCAAGAACATGCCAGCTCATCCTTTTTCCACCAAATTCACCCTTACTCATTCTTAGGACAATCTAAGTCATAAAGTTCATTAAAACTCATAAAACATCTTGTTTCTTTACCAAATTTTGACATGGTCTCCCTAACATGTTCTTAAACCTAAACATCTAGTTTTTCCATCCTTAAGCAATCAAGAACACTCAAATCCTCATACAAGTTTCTCTACTCACAATTTACACCCAAACTACACTACATCATAATATAGTGCATAAACTTAAATTGCTTGGCACTTAGGCCCTTAAATGACTTGGCTCTTAGGCCCTTAAATGACATAAACTTAAACACTTAATTTCCCACATATAATAGCCTTCAACTTGCAAGTACACACAACAATGCTCCCATAGCAATATAAGTGTTCTTGTAATTCACCTTAAGATTGTTTAACTATCTCAATTCTCATTTGCTCCTTAGTCACAAGTGTTCAAATATGATCATGTTCTTTATCCTAGGTTTTATATCCCTTACATAATGTAAATTTTAAGCTACACTTATCATCTATCTAAATCCCATTCCTTAAAGCAATAAACCACCTTAAGGTAAGTAATTTACCTTGTTTTTCTCAAACTTCTCTAACTTCCCTCCTTGGTTTCCTTGATTGATTTTCGGCAAGAAAATTTAGCTCTCTTGCCAATGCTCTAATCCACATTCAAATAATATAATGAGTACTAAGAAACATGCCTAAACTCATAGAATTCAATCTTAGGTTAAAAGTGTTTTAAGGCATTAAAATTGGATGATTACCTTTAAGTCTCAAGATAGATTTGGTAGTGAATCAAAGAGGACCTCCACTAGTCCTTGGAGAATGAAACAAAGCTAGTTCAAGGAGTAAAACAAAGCTCCATGAGATGATGATTTTCGGCCATAGGCAAAAAATGGAGGAAACTTAGTTTTTCTTTAAGTTTTCTTACCTTTAATGAATGGAGAAGCAAAAGAGCTCTTCAAACTGAATTTCCCCTTCAATGGAGTTTCTCCATGGCACCAAACTTGAGATTTTGAAGATTTGAAAAGATAGGAATGAAGGGCTTGCTCCAACTAACAATAATCTATGGTTCGTTTTTGATTTGGAGCAATAATGAGTATTTGGTGAGCAAGTGAAGGTGGAGGAAGAATGGAGCTGCAACTTACGGTTTCTTAGGGAGGAAGAAGAAGAAAAGCCGGTGGAAGAAGAAGAGAATGAAGAAGAGAGGAGAGAGGTGAGCTAAAGGTGGGATATTTCCTTAAAAAGGTGAATAGTTCCTTACTTACTTTTCCCTCTTCTTTTATGATTTTTTTGAAGTGCATGGTGAATCATCACCTTCAAAACCGACCACCTCCTTCTTAATGAGATATTTATGGGCTTTTTTTACCAACTAATTAAGTAAAGTTGACTAAAGACTAATTTGAGCACTATTTGGTTACTATTCACAATTATTGCACATATTTGTGAAATTTTTGGTTTCCCATTGATTTAGGCTTCCTAATGTGATACTACGTAGTACACAAGCTGATTAAGGTGTAATCATGGGCATTTAGCCACTCAAAACCCATTTCTAAGACAATTTTCAAAAAATGTGCTTTAAGAGTCCTTAAAGCACAATTTGTGTTTTAATTTGTTTTTGAGCTTGGTTTTCTTTGGTAATTGATTTAACATGTCCATTAGCATGTTACTAAGGTCCAATAATGATATTTTGGTGCTAATCAAAGTTACTCCAAGATTAAAGCATGTTTTTGCTTAAATTGCTCTTATGGTGTTTCCTTGTGTTTTCTTTGGTTTAAATTGTTTCCTAATGTTTCTAAGGCATGTTTTATCCTTCTTATATCTTAGTTTGACATCTAAACACCATAGCTAGGTTTGGGGTATTTTATGTATATCCAAATCTTCCAGTTTATATTATATTCCACCTTACTTTATATGATTGCCCAATCATAGTATATAACTCTAAATACATTTATATTCCCCTCAGGAATTATAATAATACATTACATAAGGTTAAACCTTATTATTTCATGTAATTCCTCACACTTGTACAAGTTCCACTTTAATGACATTAATACTTTATGATTAATATAACACTTTGATAAGTGAGAAATACATGGACATTTAAGGGTTTAATTTACCTTATATTCACTTGCTTTCAGGGTAATATTACTCACTTATCATATGTTTTTCCGAGATTTAATCTTGATATGGACTGATAGATTTTGTGACAAAAACAGGAAATAGTCTTGGAATCACATAGTTTACTTCACAAGCTTCGCAACGCAACAAACGGCGAGTAAAACGGAGTTCAAACGAAGAATCTAAGCCCAGTTGAAGTTGCAGAAAAATGAGGAAAATACACACGTCCGCGTAGCCCCACTCGGATGCTTATCCGGACAGATGTATCCTCACGCGGACATAGACTCGGACAACACACGTCCGCATAGCGCCCACGCGGACTCAAACCCGGACAGGTGTGTCCGCATTGCGGACTCAAATTCGGACATCACACGTCCGCGTAGCCCCCACCCGGACAGAAACTCGGACACGTGTAAAGTCTCGCCAGGACATATGTGTCCGTATACGGACTCAAATTCGGACGTCTCACGTCCGTACTACGGACGCCCACACGGACAGAAACGCGGACACGTGTAAAGTGCGGCGCCGATTTCCAGATTTCATGCGTTGTAACTTTCGGTGCCGCTTTCTTCTTCTCTTATCTACGGTGCCTACAATTATCCATCTACTACCACCGCCTACCTTATATCCCATCCACCCTTGTCTTCTTCCCTTCCTCTGCTTCTATAAAAACCCAGCTCCTTCTACGATAAAAATACACACTGGAGATTGAAGAGAATACAGAGAGAACACACACTCCAAATCACTCACGTTCACCTCCAAATCACACTTCCTCCACCCAAATTCCATTTTCCCTCCATACATCCACATCTTCACTTAATTTCCATCATTTCCCATCACCAAATAAGCCTAACTCTTCCATTTTACAGAAAACCAGACGAAGAAGACGATCTGCGCAAAACCAGGCTGTGTCCGCACTTGTGTCCGCACAGACCCCACACGGACAAGAGTTGTCCGCGTTTGTGTCCGTGTGGCCCCACACGAACAGGACCAACTTTTGCCAGTTTGTTCGTTATTCTTCATTTTACCTGTTTATCATCGTTTTGAGGTCGGCATAGTCACGGAGACAAGCCCGGAAGCGGAACAACTCTCCCCAAATAAAGTTCTTTCTTTCCTTAACTTTACTCTGTTTTAAATGCCTATCTTATTTATGATGTTTGTTTCTATAATTATGTGTGAGTAATAAACTTAGCCTCCTAGGTTGGGAAGCAAGCCTATTTTATATAATTGTGTTATGTAGACTTCCCACTACAATCTATTTAAGCAATATTTTGATTCTTGTCCTTAATGAGCTTTAATCTTTAGGCCAATTATTAAAGTGATATTTGTAGTTCTCTTGTTAAAATGCGGTGCTAAACAAGGCTCTAGACAAAGGAAGTCAAAACGGGTTAACGACTAGAAGCGAGTTTCGCCTATAGGTTAATCTGTCTCCAATAGGAATTGTTAATAATGCGATTAATTTATAATGACTTGGGCAAGGATTGCGGCTTGTTATTTAGGTTTATCAGGGTTTATTTTATAGGGAACTGTCAATAAACTAATTAAGATTCCTAAGCTTATTGCTAAAGTGTTGGAAGTTTATATTAATATAATTGGATGCAATAAGTAAGCAGAACAACCTAGGGTGCTTCCTTAAAAACAAAGAATTTTACAACCGTTATTATTTCTGTTTTGATTAATTATTCTTACTACTATTCTGTCTGAGTTAAGTTTTAAACCACAATTCCCCTAAAAAAGTGATAAGTTTCTGTTCAGTAGTCTAATTAGAATTCTCAGTCAATTTACTACACTATCAGTTAAACTACAGCAAGGTCCCCAAGAGTTCGACAACCCCACAAATCCACTATTCCGCAAAACGATAGGTACACTGCCTAAGTTGTAGATGTAGTCACATATTTCTCCAACAAGTTTTTGGCGCCGTTGCCGGGGACCTCTGGCACGGTTAATCGATAGTTTTTAATTTTACTGAGATTTCTATTTAGCTTTTGCTACTCTTTATTTTGTTCTGTTTCTATTTTTGTTATTATATTTTCTTTAATTTATTTTTACTTTGTAATTATTGCTTTTGTTTTCTTTAGTTATTCTCCATTTTCATCAAATTAAATTTAATTGCTATATATGCGTCGAACTCGATCTGCAGGTAGTCCTCAAAACAGTCTTGAACCTGAGATTGAGAGATTTCTCCACCAAAGAAGGCGACAACAGCATATTGAGATGACAACTCGACAAACTCTCTGCGAGTACCAGCAACCTTCGGTCGAAGGGAGGCCCTCCGCTATTGTCCTTCCTCAAGTTACACAAGCTAAATTGGATGCCTGGCAACTCAAAACGAGTTTCATCACCACGCTCTACCATCAGGGACAATACAGCGGGCGGGATTCAAATGATGCTCCACACCATATATCTGCATTTCTTGATTTCTGTAACACTTTAAATAAAACAGGAAATCTGAACAAGCGTATCCGTCTGCAATTATTCCCCTATTCCTTAAGAGATGGCGCCTCCAGGTGGCTGAGAAGTTTACAACCCAGCAGCATCCACAGTTGGGCCGAATTAGCAAACAAATTTCTGGCAAAATACTATCCCCCGTCCAAGACAAGAGAAAAAATTACTGAGATCACAAACTTCTATCAAGAACCAGGCGAGTCTCTTTATGATTCGTGGGATAGATTCAAAGAATTACAGATATTATGCCGACACCACGGTATGAGTAGCCAGGAACTTGTGTTATCATTATTTAGAGGTTTAAATGATTCTAATAAATTGTTGCTAAGTTCCTCGTATGGAGGAAATTTTATGAAATTGACCGGAGAAGAAGCAGTTGAACTACTGGATACCATGACTGCCAGCACCAGACAATGGTGTAAAAACAAGGGAAGAGGTGAAGCAAAGAAAGAAACCGGAATGTACAATATTCCCCCGCAGGATCATGTATCTGCTCAACTAGTTGCACTCACAAAAGTTGTGGAGAAACTAACGTTAAATCAACCACAACAAAAAGCTGTGAAGGCGGTGGCCACTTCCCCATATCTGACTCCCTGTTGCGAAAACTGTGGAGGAGCTCATGAAACCCCAGACTGCGATGGTTCAGGTTTCAACAGGACCCTTGAGGAGGTAAGTTTAATTAACAACAGACCATGAAATCCTTATCCGAACTCATACAACCAAAACAATTGGAAGAGCAATCAACAACCATGGAGGAATTATGAGCCACAGACGAGCAACCAAGGATTCAACCAAAACCGACAACCTCAATACAACCGACAACAGGAACAGCCAACCAACTCACAAGGAGATATGGGCGAACTGAAAAGCATGATGAACCAGCTTCCAAAACAAGGTCAGGCAACAAATTCAAAATTTGCTGAGATAGAAGCTAAAGTTGCTGATCAGGCTACCATAACCACAAATTTAGAAAGACAGATAGGTTAGATTTCACAACAACTGGCTCAAAGACCAACAGGGTCACTCCCTAGCCAGACTGATCCAAATCCAAGGGAGCATGCAAAAGCGATAACCCTAAGAAATGGAAAAGAGCTGATATCTAATGCTCATGAAGTTGAGAAGGAATCTGATGAACAAAGAGATCCTCAAACTGAAAAAGAAGAAGTAACAATTTCCAAGGAGAAGGAGTCTCCTGCATCCCTTACTATTAAACCGTCTCAGGTTTCATATGATATTCCAATTCCATTTCCTCATAGATTAAAGAAAAAGAATTTGGATGACTAATTTGGAAAATTTCTTAACATTTTTAAGAAATTAACTATAAATATTCCTTTTTCTGATGCCTTAACACAAATGCCTATTTATGCAAAATTCATGAAAGATATTTTATCTAACAGGCGATCTTTACAGGAAAATGACACGGTGAAATTAACCGAAAGGGTGTCTGCAGTACTCTTAAAGAAGTTACCACCGAAATTGGGAGATCCAGGTCTTCCCATCATTCCCTGCGTGATAGAAGACATAAATTATGGTAACGGGTTATGCGATTTAGGAGCCAGTATTAACTTAATGCCTTTATCTATCTTTCAAAAATTAGGTATAGGTCAATGCTCTCCTACTTCTATGCAGCTACAACTAGCTGATCGTTCCATAATCTACCCTAGAGGAAAAGTTGAAGATTTAGTGGTTTCTGTTGGCAAATTTATTTTTCCTGCTGATTTCATTGTTATTGACATTGAGGAAGATAAAGATGTTCCACTAATTCTAGGTAGACGTTTTATGAGAACTGCCCGTACTTTAATTGATGTTGAAGGAGGTAAAATAATTTTGAGACTTCATGATGAACAGGTAGTTTTTGACATGACCCGGAACATGAAACGTCCTTCTGATACACAAATCTATTTTTCCATAGATACTGTTGACTCCTTAGTACAGGAGACGTTCCTCAGCAAAGATGAAGAAACGATTTTGGAAAGATGTCTCATGGCATCTTGTGAAACTGATGATGAAAATCCTGATATTGCTCTCATGGCTGAAGAGTTGAACAAAGACAACCATATTTCCGTACCTACCACAAAATTTGAACCAGTGGAAAGGAATGCAGACAGACCAAAGCCTTCCATTGAGAAAGCACCTACAGTAGAAATGAAACCTCTTCCCCCTCATTTAAAATACGCTTTTCTAAAAGAGCCATCTGATTTACCAGTTATTATATCATCTAAATTGACAGATGTGCAGGAGAGCAACTTTTGAAGGTGCTACGCAATCATACGACCGCTATCGGTTGGTCGATAGCAGATATCAAAGGAATAAGCCCATATTTGTGCTCTCACCGAATTTATATGGAAGATGATTTCAGGGCATTGGCACAACCACAGAGGCGTCTCAACCCCGTTCAAAGAGGTGGTCAAAAAGGAGGTAATAAAACTACTTGACGCTGGAATTATTTATCCCATTTCAGATAGCAAGTGGGTGAGCCCAGTACAGGTGGTACCAAAAAAGGAGGAATAACTATGGTTCCTAACGAAAAAGGTGAGTTGATTCCTCAACGCACTACTACTGGTTGGAGAGTTTGTATTGACTACAGGAAATTGAATACTGCCACACGCAAGGATCATTTTCCCTTACCCTTTATTGACCAAATGCTGGAAAGGTTAGCATCAGGATTACTATTGTTTTCTAGATGGCTATTCAGGATATTTCCAGATCCCAATTGCTCCAGAAGATCAGGATAAAACTACTTTTACCTGTCCTTATGGAACATATGCTTATAAACAAATGCCGTTCGGATTATGTAATGCCCCAGCTACTTTTCAACGGTGTATGATGGCTTTTTTCTGACTACATTGAAAAATGTATAGAGGTCTTTATGGATGACTTCTCTGTCTTTGGATCAACATTTGAAACTTGCCTGGAGAATCTCGATCTCATTTTGGCCAGGTGCGAAGACACAAATCTAGTACTGAACTGGGAGAAATGTCACTTCATGGTTCGAGAAGGGATTGTGCTCGGGCATAACGTGTCTTCAAAAGGTATTGAGGTGGATCGCGCTAAAATTGAGGTAATAGAAAAACTCCCACCTCCTACTATCAGAGGTATCCGAAGTTTTCTTGGACATGCTGGTTTTATAGAAGATTCATTAAAAACTTTTCCAAGATTTCTAAACCTCTCTGTACTTTACTGACAAAAGATGCTAAATTTCATTTTTCTGATGAATGTCTAGCAGCATTCAACTTGTTAAAAGAGAAACTTGTTTCTGCTCCTATCGTTGTATCACCCGATTGGTCCCAACCTTTTGAAATCATGTGTGATGCTAGTGATTATGCGGTGGGTGCTGTTTTGTGCCAAAAATTGGATAAAGTTCTGAGAGTCATTTATTATGCTAGTCGTACTTTAAACGACGCTCAGAAAAATTACGCCACCACAGAAAAAGAATTGCTGGCAGTCGTCTTTGCTTTAGATAAGTTCCGTCTATATTTATTGGGTAGTAAGGTTATTATTCATACTGATCATTCTGCCCTCAAGTATTTATTTGCCAAAGCAGATGCTAAACCCAGGTTGATAAGATGGATACTTCTCTTGCAAGAATTCGACATAGAATAAGAGATAAGAAAGGTATATAGAATGTCGTGGCTCATCACTTGTCAAGGATGGAGGGACCAGAAGATGAAAGACCCATCAATGAGTCTTTCCCTGATGAGGCAGTATTCACAATCCAAACGGCTGGAGGCCCTTGGTTTGCTGATATTGCTAACTATCTGGCCAGGAAAATCATCCCAGCTGATATGACATATCAGCAGCGAAAAAGGTTCTTTTCAATTGTCAAACATTATTTATGGGATGATCCATATCTCTTCAAAATCTGTGCAGATGGAATTATAAGGAGATGTGTCCCACAGACGGAAATCCGAAATATCCTTCTCCATTGCCATTCTAGAGAAACCGATGGACATCATGGTGCTACCCGTACAGCTGCTAAGGTACTTGAATCCGGTTTCTATTGGAACACCCCTCACAAAGACTGTCATGCTTTTGTGTCTACTTGTGATCGGTGTCAACGGCAAGGTAACATTTCTCGCTGCCATGAACTACCCTTGAACAATATGCTAGAAGTTGAATTATTTGATGTTTGGGGAATTGATTTTATGGGACCCTTCCCAAATTCTTTTGGAAATTTATACATCTTAGTAGCAGTCGATTATGTCTCTAAATGGGCGGAAGCCCTTGCTTGCTCTACTAACGATGGTAAAGTTGTGATGAAGTTCATAAAGAAAAATATTTTCACTCGATTCGGTGTTCCTAGAGCAATAATCAGCGATGGTGGATCTCACTTCTGCAATCGCCAGTTTGATGCTCTCCTGAAGAAATATGGAGTCCGCCATAAGGTTGCTCTACCATACCATCCTCAAACAAATGGTCAGGCTGAGATAACAAACAGAGAACTGAAATGGATTCTGCAGAAGACGGTGAGCGCTTCTCGAAAAGATTGGTCCCTTAAATTGGATGATGCGCTCTGGGCATACCGCACCGCCTTCAAAACACCTATTGGCGTGTCTCCCTACAAACTAGTTTTTGGGAAGGCATGCCACTTGCCTGTGGAATTAGAGCATAAATCTTATTGGGCTCTGAAGGTGTTAAACTTTGATCTACAACAAGCCGGTGAAAAAAGGAAGTTCCAATTGACTGAGCTAGAAGAACTTAGGAACGACTCATATGAGAATGCAGTGATTTATAAAGAAAAGACCAAGCGTTGGCACGATAAGATGATTGCCAAGCGAGAATTCAAAGCAGGAGATCAGGTCCTTCTTTATAATTCCAGACTTAAGTTCTTCCCAGGTAAGTTAAAATCCTTCTGGTCTGGACCATTTACAATAATATCCACCTCTCCATATGGAGCTGTGGAATTGGACAATAAGAAAGGAGGATCGTTTAAAGTAAATGGAGCTCGAATCAAATTATTTCTGGGCAACACGTTAGACAACGAAGAGGCTTCTGCGCTTCTTCTCAAAGACCCAGTCACACCTTAAAACACTCAGGTATGGTCTAGCCAAAGACCATAAAGATGGGCAGCTTGGTAGGAGGCACCCTACTATCTATCTTTTTATTCTATATTGTGCTTATATTTTGTATCTTATTTTATGTAAAGAAAAAAACAATAAGTGAAATAAAAAAGAGAGGAGAGAGAACGAGGAGAATTAACTTGAGTTCTTCTGGCTGTCTAGAATATTCATTACAGGAACATCTTGCACATTCCTACAGCTGAACTCAAGTGTGGGGGAGCTACACTACATACTCTGCAAAACTCTGGGGAGTACACTATCTATACCATGCTCTTTAAATTTTCAATATTTTTGCTTTGTGATCATTACCCAGGTAGTTTGCATGCCCTGTTATTTTAATTTTTTCTATGCAATGAGGGCATTGCTTTCGTTCAAGTGTGGGGGAGAGATAATAATCAAAAGCTTGCTCTTAAGTTCTTTTGACACTGTGTTTAAATTTGTTAAGTAATTAATAATAAAAAAGGAGCCATAGAGGGAGTAATGCCAGTATCAACAGGTTTAAAGGGTACACAAAAAAATTTACTGTTCTTATCACTCTGCTCCTTACTCAATGCTAAAAAATTGAGAAAATTGCCATTTGAATTTTGTTTTTAACTTTGAGCCTGGATTTGAATTGGAATGAAACGGTGGAAAAAGAACAAGGCAAGGTACTCCTCTGATCCAGACAGGCATATTCTGATCCTAAACAGGCCTCGTCCACTCGGTTATTAAGTTCTTAGGGGTGCTTCATCACCCGGCTACCTAAGGTACTCGGTATCTGGGATAGTAGACCCAAAACCGCTACAAGGGTGGAGAGAAAAGTCTGAGGTAAAGGAAAAATGAACTTCAAAATTTAGGTATCTTTGCATTCTGTACCAAAATGATAAAAACTTCTTATTATGGATCATGAGTATGTGGCATTGAAAGGTATAATGGAATAAGATTTTACTTCATGCCCCTTGTCGTTCAAGGAAATGTGAAAGGAAATGGTGGATTGGCTCGAGGTTAAAAGTAGAATTCTCATGGTTCTGCTTCTCTTTCTTTTGTAGGACTTCAGGGTTATTCTCAGAAACGGAGAAATATATTTAAGAAACTTGTTGTTTTTAAGTACCCTTTCAAATCTGAAAAGATTGGCAATTACCTCTTCTGTGCTCTCCCTACTTGATTATTGTTATTTAACTTGTTTAAACATTATGTCAGAAAGATTTGCTTGAGGACAAGCAAAAGATAAGTATGGGGGAGTTGATAAGTGAGAAATACATAGACATTTAAGGGTTTAATTTACCTTATATTCACTTGCTTTCAGGATAATATTACTCACTTATCATATGTTTTTCCGAGATTTAATCTTGATATGGACTGATAGATTATATGTGACAAAAACAGGAAATAGTATTTTAATCACATAGTTTACTTCACAAGCTTCGCAACGCAACAAACGGCGAGTAAAACGGAGTTCAAACGAAGAATCTAAGCCCAGATGAAGTTGCAGAAAAATGAGGAAAATACACACGTCTGCGTAGCCCCACTCGGACGCTTATCCGGACAGACGTGTCCTCACGCGGAAACAGACTCGGACAACACATGTCCGCATAGCGCCCACGCGGACTCAAACCCGGACAGGTGTGTCCGCATTGCGGACTCAAATTCGGACATCACACGTCCGCGTAGCCCCCACGGGGAAAGAAACTCAGACACGTGTAAAGTCTCGCCAGGACATATGTGTCCGTATACGGACTCAAATTCGGACGTCTCACGTCCGTACTGTGGACACCCACTTGGACAGAAACGCGGACACGTGTAACGTGCGGCGCCGATTTCCAGATTTCACGCGTTGTAACTTTTAGTGCCGCTTTCTTCTTCTCTTATCGACGGCACCTACAATTATCCATCTACTACACCGCTACCTTATATCCCACACCCCTTGTCTTCTTCCTTCCTCTGGTTCTATAAAAACCCAGCTCCTTCTATGATAAAAACACACACTGGAGATTGAAGAGAATACAGAGAGAACACACACTCCAAATCACTCACGTTCACCTCCAAATCACACTTCCTCCACCCAAATTCCATTTTCCCTCCATACATCCACATCTCCATTTCATTTCCATCATTTCCCATCACACAAATAAGCCTAATCCATTTTCTAGAAAACCAGACGAAGAAGATGATCTACGCAAAACCAGGCTGTGTCCGCACTTGTGTCCGCACAGACCCCACACGGACAAGAGCTGTCCGCGTTTGTGTCCACGTGGCCCCACACGGACAGGACCAACTTTTGCCAGTTTGTTTGTTATTCTTCGTTTTACCTGTTTATCATCGTTTTGAGGTCGGCATAGTCACGGAGACAAGCCCGGAAGCGGAACAACTCTCCCCAAATAGAGTTCTTTCTTTCCTTAACTTTACTCTGTTTTAAATGCCTATCTTATTTATGATGTTGGTTTCTATAATTATGTGTGAGTAATAAACTTAGCCTACCAGGTTGGGAAGCAAGCCTATTTTATATAATTGTGTTATGTAGACTTCCCACTACAATCTATTTAAGCAATATTTTGATTCTTGTCCTTAATGCGCTTTAATCTTTAGGCCAATTATTAAAGTGATATTTGTAGTTCTCTTGTTAAAATGCGGTGCTAAACAAGGTTCTAGACAAGGAAGTCAAAACGGGTTAACGACTAGAAGCGAGTTTCGCCTATAGGTAATCTGTCTACAATAGGAATTGTTAATAATGCAATTAATTTATAATGACTTGGGCAAGGATTGCGGCTTGTTGTTTAGGTTAATCAGGGTTTATTGTACAGGGAACGGTCAATAAACTAATTAAGATTCCTGAGCTTATTGCTAAAGTGGTGGAAGTTTATATTAATATATTGGATGAAAGGTAAGCAGAACAACCTATGGGCTTCCTTAAAAACAAAGAGTTTTACAACCGTTATTATTTCTGTTTTGATTAATTATTCTTACTACTATTCTGTCTGAGTTAAGTTTTAAACCACAATTCCCTAAAAAGTGATAAGTTATGTCAGTAGTCTAATTAGAATCTCAGTCAATTTACTACACTATCAGTTAAACTACAGCAAGGTCCCCAAGAGTTCGACAACCCCACAAATCCACTATTCCGCAAAACGATAGGTACACTGCCTAAGTTGTAGAAGTAGTCACATATTTCTCCAACACACTTATAATATTCTCCACCATAACATTCCAGTCTTTGTACTGTATGGTTATCCAACCATATTATATAAATTCTCCTCACTTCATATATTCATAGATTTATATGAATTATAAAACTCCATTATCAAAATGGTATTACTTATAATATATTCATTCCTTAAGAATATTAGTACCTTATAATTGTTATAGCTTTATAAAATTATAAAACATAGTCTAAATTCCATTTCTAACTCTTCTAGTTCTCGCCACAGCCCTTAACTTTCCATTATTCACAAACTTCCCACATTAATTATATAATGTTACCATTATAGTCATATGTCATATATTATGACATTTAAACTCTTATATAATTTGTAACCTATGGTTATAAATATTTTATAAATTCCAAACAGACCTCTTGTCTGTCCAAAATTATTTCCCTGCTCCCGCAAGTTTTTTTTATTTACCAAATGACTCCTTTTATTACTTAAACTTTGCAAATGTCATAATAACTATATATTATACACCATAGTATATATAGCTCCAATTAAATCTCCAAAAATCCCTAAAATTTCCTAACAGACACTAGTCTGTCCTAAATGTCATTCCAGCCCATTATTTTTGGAAATTACAATTCCACCACATATTTTATGTAACTTTTACAATTAACTCCAAAACTTAATATAAGGTGATAATTAAATTATCTAATCATCTAATTTGTTCAAGGCCTCTACTATGGTCCATGTTGACCTCCCAAACACTGCCTTGACCCCAAATTTTCAGAAATTATGAGTTTAACCCAATTTTCCTAGAAATTACATTTTACCCCCAAACTTTGTAAAATCTTACAAATTTCATTTTAACTCCTTTTAAACCCTAACTTTCGGCCATATTAATCTACAGCCCCCATAATTTTGTTTATTTACAGTTTTCCCCCATTATATATAATAATTATATAAATTACTTTAAATGTAATTTAAACTTTAAATAACATAACGAAATGGCCTAATGACATGGCCTTATTACAACTTCGATTTTGTAACATAAAATTACACTTAATTGGTCTTTAAAAACATTGTAAATTCTCACCTCACACACATATTTTCGGTAATTAACAGTTTACCACGTAATGCCTTAAATTTGGTAATTATGTTATTTAATCACTTAAATGATTAGCCAAAGTTGCCTATAACATCCCTTCGCCTTTTGAAGGTCAAATTTGACTATTTTCCTTAGTTCACTCTCAGTAATTATATGACCATATGAGTAAGAACACTTTAAAGTATAGAAAATGACATTAAGGTCTTTACCTTATAATTTGATGTCAAATTCTTAGTTCTGGTCACGACAGCTTAGGAGTACTTTGTTCAGCTTCACAAAATGTACTTGACAGCAAGAACAAGCCTAAGTTAAGTTCTAATCATGAACTAGCCATAGGAAGGAATTTGGAGTCATAAAACATGAATTTTCAAGGTGAATTTACCTTAGAATATCAAGGCGTCTTAAGGATCAATTAGGCCCTATTTTAAGAGGACATGAAGGGAGTTAATCCTCTTCTAAAGACATTCCAAAATGGCTGTTCAATACACAAGAACAAGACCTAGAGCACTTACCCTTTGAAAACTCCTTAAATGGAGATTTAAGGTTGAAATCGGCCAACCCTTGAAGAATTTGAATCAGCTACTGAATAAGCATGTCAAGGGAAGAATATAAGTGGAATGGTTCATGGAAAACAGTCATTACACAAGTAGAAATGAAGATGGAAGCTTAAAACACCATTTTACCTTAAGAATGATTTTTATCTCACTTTGCTCCTAGATCTTGTCTCAGCCAAAAATCACCCCTTCCTTGCAACAAACACTTTCTGAGATTGAGCCATGGGATGAGTTTGGAAGTTAACTCAATTTATAGGCCTTGAAAAGAGGAAGAAAAAGAGCTAAAACATGTCTTAAGACATTACCTTATGAGGTGGGAGTTGATCTTCTTCTATGGCAGCTCAAGAACGCAAAAAATGGAGAGTTTAGAGAGGAAGAAGATGGCTGGAACAACTTGGGATGAAATATAAAATCAACCTTGATCTTTAAGTAATGAAAAGGTAAGATTATGAATAGTAAATGGTGACTAGCTCACTCAAGGAGATATTTGTTATCATGACTTGCAAGGTGTCATCCACCCCTTAATTTTGCCTTCTCATTTGTCAATTTTAGGGTCAATTGTTGACCATTGACCATGCTAGTCAATGAAAGCTTAATTTGGCACTATTTGGGTACTATTCACATTTCAATGCCCTATTTCTGATTTTTTTTGAAAACTTTGAATTAGGCATTAAGTGATAAATTATGTTACATTAGTGTACTAAGGTGTAATCAAGCCCTCAAAACCACCCAAAAACCAATTTCAAAGACAATATGCTTTAAGGAGTTTTAAGGCACATTTTATGTTAAAACACATTTTATGTCTTGGAATTCTTTGGGAATGGTTTTATTATGTTCATATTTAGTATTAGGGCTTAGGAATTGAGGTTAATCAACCCTTAAAGTTCATTAGGGCACATGTTTGTCCTAAATGGTCATGAAGCACAATTTTACTTGTTAATGACTTTTTTATTGTTCTCAAATAGTTGTTAAGGCATTTTAAAGCCTTAATAAATTTAATTAGATGTTTTAAATCATGTTTTAGTAGTTAGGGGTATTTCAGAGGGTGTCGACTTAATCGGTATGCAATCTTAGGGTTCTAAATTTTTCCCAATTTTAAGATTAGGGATTATATTACTCACTTGTTGTTGCTTCTTTGTTGTGGATTTTCTAAGACATGTCTTTCAATTGCAACCAAACTGGTGAATGAGGAACGCATAGCTCTGCCATCTCTTCATTTCTCTTGACCGATAGTAATTTTGAAATTCTAGCTGGCGAACAATAAAACATACTTGTAGTGATTTGATCAATGTTTGTCGTGAATGAAATACCTGGTTAGGGTTTCACATTGAATTCTCTAGTTCTATTTAGTTATGTATGGTGTTTTTGTTAAGATTTCAGACTTGATGTATATGCATACACTCAAGTTTAGTACCTCGTAATCCTGATACTTGAAAATCAATTTAGCCTCACCCATGTATTTTTGTATAATGCTCCTGCTCGGGCACTTGTGATCGTCGTCAATGGAATCTTAGACGAGACTATCGAAAGGAAGAATGCAGAAATTTCACTTGTAATAGATTAAGTTGGTTGATATTAGGAGGAATACTCTGTTTCATCTATCTTTCTGTCACATGTATCTTCTTTTTAATTTTGCCGATCAAAATAGCATCAACAATTTCCTCTTTTTGATGCGGCAAACTATATGAGTCTTGAACTGAAGCAGCAAACTATCAGAGTCTTAAGCGGAAAAATGAATTTCTTGAGTTGAGATAGATTCCCCTTGATTTCTGACCAGATCTCTTTCTTCTTATGTATTACAAATTGTATCCGAACACGCGTTCAGATTCTTGTTGTCCCCCTTGAACTTATACCTGTTCTGAGTCTCCTGCACTTAGTCTAGAACTCAACATTATATAAGCAGTATATCATAATCAAGCGTGACCAACTGAATAACCAAAACAAGCAATCAAACATAGAATAACGATCAAAAATAGAGTTTGCAAGTATGCATCAGACAATATCTCAAACAATATTTATCAAACCACAAACCATTTTCCCCCTTTTTCCACATCAAAAAGGGGAGCAACCACATAACTAGCAAAAGATGTCTACCATCAGCAAAAAGTACGGGGGGAGGGTATGATGCAATCCTGTCAAAGTCTAGAATTTTTGTGAGGGATCCGAAGAAGAGTTAGTTACAGTAAGTAGGGATTCCAATTTATCTTCAATCTGGCTAATTTTGTCTATCAGACGCTTTTCTATTTCACTTACTGAGTCAATTAAAGTCTTAACGAGATTGTGCAGAACAAGATCTGGAGCAGGTGCTTGGTCAGTTCTGAGCTCAGGATGAACTGGAGTTGTAGACAGAGCGACGGATAAGTGTTTCCTTGAAGACATGCTATGAGATTTGAACCCATAAATTGTCCTGTTCTAGAGGTACTCTTTCGATCAGTGAGAGATCCGCCCAAATCAGCATCAGTGTAAGCAGTGAGAGTAGGAAGTGTTCCAGCGGTATAGAAGAGTCCTAGTGTTGTAGTTCCTTGCAGATAATGAAAAATTCTTTTCACGGCCTTGACATCGAGCACAAAAACATACACTTTGCATGATATTTGGTCAACCTGCAGTGAGATAGAGAAGATATCCTATCATTCCTCTGTAAACTTTTGGATCCACACTCTCAGCCTCAGACTCAAGTCCCAATCGTAAGGTAGTTGACATTGGTGTGGACATTGGTTTACAATCAGTAAATTTGTACTTCGATAGGAGCTCCAATGCATATTTAGTTTGACTAATATATGTTCCTTCTGTTGTTTGTTTGATTTGTAGTCCAAGGAAGATGTTAGGATATAATATATTCTTATACAGTTTTATGTTTTCTGCACATTAGTTTGTACATAGGTGTCACTTATGTACTTTTTCCTTTTAGTGTGTATATAGGCAATATATGTAATTTTTTATACGCTTATGTTTCCGCTGCACTAAGCACTATTATAAATACTCTCCCCCTGTATAGATTAGACCATACCAATATACAGCATATACCGATGCTCAATTCATATTCAATAAAAGATATCTTTTCATATTCCTTCTCTCTATACTTTCACATGGTACCAGAGCTTACCCTGGAAATGTCGTAGCTTGACCTAATACCAAAACTCTACAACAACTTTCTTTGATTCTCGACTGGGTTCTTCACCATGTCTGAGAAAGAAGACCCACCGAAAGATGATGACACTAGTAGAAAAAGGGCCTATTTCGGCGGTTGTAAACCGCCGAAATGAGCACCGCCGAAATAGGTACCCCTATCTCGGCGGTTCTTAGAGCACAACCCCGAGATAGACCCATGGGATTGACCGATGCTGAGTTTGACCATGGGTCTATCTCGGCGGTTGTTCTCTAAGAACCGCCGCGATAGACTCATGGTCAAACTCAGCATCGGTCAATCCCATGGGTCTATCTCGGCGGTTGTGCTCTAAGAACCGCCGAGATAGGGGTATTTTTTTTTGTTTTTTTCCATTCCAGCTTATATATATATATATTCACCGCATTTGCTTCAATGAGACCTGTAATAAAGCTTCATCCATATAGGGAGCTCCAGCACACATTTAAAAAGTTATAAAAGCTCCCAATTAATACCAACGACGCACCATAATTTGAGAGTTAACAAAACCAATGCAATTACACACTTTCATTACAAATTAAAAACACCATTACAATTCAAATCTACCATTACACCATCCACAAGTGTATAGAGTTACATTTACATACTCGTAAAAGTTCACAAAACATCTTCATGATCATCAATTCATTAAACTTGTGCAGACGAACTCCGACCATTCCTCAAGCATCTCAACAATTTGAGCATCATCATACTGACCACCTTTGAACACTTCTTCGAAAGCCTTGAAAAAAAATGAACATTAATCTAAAATGTACAAGTCTAACAACATGTAAAGAGCATAACTAAAACTTTCAAAGAATGTTACCTTGTCTAACGAGTGCTCTGGTAAAAGGTTTGCCGCTCCTACTATGTCACTCATGAATCTCATGACATAGTATCCACATTCTGAACCCCCAGGCTGCACCGGACACTATACAAACGCACATATTGACAGTTATAAACAAGTTTAAACATTATCACACAAATTTATCAATTAATAGAGTACCTTGACAGTGTTCCAAGGGATGTTACTCTTCATTTTTATACCCTGGGAGATAATACAGCTCTCATGGAACTATATACATCAGCAATTATATAGTTTTAAGCATCAGTAGCAAGTTATGAAACAGTTAATGTCAAGTAATAATAATTGTTGTTTACGATAACAAACTAATTACCCCAGTATTGCGGTGGAGATCTTCGGTCTCTTGGCACCCGTACCAAGTGAGTCAAATTGCAAGATTCGTGGGTGCTTCGACATCACCAGCACAAGCAATGACCAATGTCGACTGTCCACAAATTACACAATGTGTTGAAATCATTAAGCAACTAACACAAACTATATATTTTAGATAATACTAAGAGAAATAGTCAAATATCATACCCTGAATGATATGGCAGCATAATAAATGACTTGTTAGAACATTCAAAGAGGGCATTCGTCATATATTGCATAAGGCCTTGCATATCACTTGTCATCTTGAAATACCCCAAACCTTAATATGTTAATTAATTATGTAATTATGATTTTCTAAGGTTAATTAAGTCCTTAAGATCATTGGTGAAGAGATAAGAACCAAAAAGAAAAAGAAAATGCGTAAAAGTCACAAAAGTGAAAACGCGTATTTAATTATTTAGGAGGTATATAACCTTCAATAGGGTTATAAATATATTTGTATACCCTAATTACACACTAAGAACATGTGGGTAAAATTCCGGAAGGAAACGGATCCAAATAATGCGTTAAAACGCTAACGGAATCTTAAAGCGCGTTTTTCGAGAAAACCCGAAAACGTGACTTTAAACAGTCAAATGACCCCGTAAAAAAATTATAGTTCATCAAATAACTATAATTAAACATTAATGGAAGCTTAAGAACCACTAAAATTAATTAAACGAGAAAAATCCGGAAAACAGGCCTAGATTAGTAAATAGTGTAAAACCGGGAACTTATGGGGTGTGAATCGTAATAAGAGTAAAATACTCTCTACTTTTGCAAAAATAAAATCAGATTCCCTCATTTATTTGAGCCTCACACGTTTTCCCCCCCTCTCTTATACACATATATACTACTTTATTAGCAAAAGTACAAAAAGTGATAAAATAAGGGAATAATACATATACCTTTAATCTTCTCTTTCCTCCTTTCTCAGCACACTCACGATTCCTCTTCTTCATCACAGCACCACCTCTGTTTCTTTCTTCTTCAATGGCGATTCCCAAGTCCTCCAAACAGCCCCATCTTCTTCTTCCATTTTCTACCACTAAACAAGCTCCAAATCGAAAAGTAAGCATAGATTTCTCTTAATTAGACCAAGACCTATCTTTCTATCTTTTCAAAATTTGAAAAGCTTCAGTTTGGTGCCATGGGAAAACTCCATTGATGGAGGAAAATCAAGTTTGAAGAGCCCATTTGGTTCTCCATTCATTCTAGGAAAGGAAAATGTAAGAAAAACCAAGTTTCCACCACTTTTCTTACATGGCCGAAAATTACTGCTCATGGGGCTTTGTTCTTGTGCCTTGTTTTAGCTTGTTTTATTCACCAAGGACTAGTGGAGTTCCTCTTTCATTCAATGCCCAAGTCTACCTTGAGACTTCAAAGGTAATCATCCACTTTTATACCTTAGAACACATTTTTAACCTAGGTTTTCATTCCTTAAGGTTAGTGTGTTGTTTAGTACTCATGAGAGTCATTGAATATTGGTTAGAACATTGGCAAGGAGAACTTTATTGGTGGCCGAGATTCATTCAAGAAGAAGGTATAAGGAGGAAGTTAAGATAAGCTTGAGAAAACAAGGTAAAATGCTTACCTAATGGTGGTTTAAGGTTTAAGGGATGGTATTTAGATAAGTACTAATGTAGCTTAAAGCTTACATTATGTAATGGGTTATATAACCTAGGAAAAAGAATTTAAACAAGCTTATGAACTTGTGACTAAGGAGCCAATGAGAATGAGTTAGTAAGATAAGTATAAGGTGAATTAAGAGAACACTTATATTTCTATGGGAGCATTGTTGTGTGTATTTGCAGGTTGAAAGCTTTTATATGTGGGAAATTCAGTGTTTAAGTTTAAGTCATTTAAGGGCTAAGAGCCATGTCATTTAAGAGCCTTAGTGCTATGCAATTTGAGATTATCGCATTATATTGAGTTTGTTGTGAATGAGTTGATTTGGGTGAGAAAGTACGATGAAAAAGATTTGATGTGTGTGAGATGGTTGAATGATAAAAACAATGCATTTGGGCATGATAATATACTAGAGGAGCTATGGCGAAATTTCGGTAGGAAGCAAAGTGTTTAAGTGGTGATTGTGAATTGGTATGACCTAGGATTTACTATGAGTCATTAAAGGAAATTTGAGTGAAAATGGATGAACTATGGAGTTCTTGAGTACTAGGAAGACCTAGGGATGTCTAAGAGGGACTAGGGGATCCAATGGTGAATTTAAGGCACCAAGGCCATGGTGAAGGAGGCTAGGAAACCTGTACAAAGTTTGAAGGAAAAATAAGGTATAATGACTTGTAAGGATGTAAGCATGAGCTAGATTTATATATAGCTTTGAGAAGATTGAGTAAAGCAAATGGGTATGCCTGATGATGCTTGAGGAGTAGTTAAGATGGTTGTGAAGAAACACTTTGGTTAGTGGAAGTTGTAGACAAAAATTTACATGTTGGAAGTGTAAGGAATTAAGTTATAAGTGTTAAGAGTTTTGTAAGAACTTGAGTACATGATCAAGGAATTTAGTATGAGTTTGATGGATGAATTAGGAGGATTTTAAGGTGCTAAAATGATGTTAAAACATGCTAGGATACTTGTGGAGAGGTTAGGAAAAGATTGGATAAAATTGAGGTGGAAAAGAGGTCAAATATCATCGTTCTGGACACATTTAGTGTTGGTCCGGGTTTGCAAACTACTACACAAACCCGGACCACACCAAAAACTGTCCAGAGACAGAAACTAATACCGTGACTTGGTCCGGGTTTATCCAAGTACACAAACCCGGACCAGCCATTTTTACAAAGGAAGTGGCTATTAAGAGGTAAATGAAGGGGGCTTGTTGGGTAATGTTATTATATGATTGTTAAGAGTTGTTTGGTGGATTTTAAGGCCATTGGAGGTGTTAACAAGTGTGAGGTAAAATGAGAAGTAAGTAACATAAGAGGTTAAGCTTAAACTACAAGGACTTAGTGGTATTTAGTGGGAAATCATTATTGATTAAGTAAGCTAGGTTAACTAAAAGTGATTAACCACCCAATTCAATCAATGTTTTTAGGGTTTTGAGAATTTGGACTCCGGAGGAGAGTAAGCAACCGAAGGACCAACGGTAACGGTACAGTTCTTTGTGACAGTTGCTTAACGAGGGGTGTCCCTCGGTTTGTGCTATTTGTTTTTGGTGCTCACTAAACAAGATAAAGCATGCAACCGGAACATTATGTTTATTGTATTGTTGTGTGCTGTTTGAAAACTAAACACAACTTATGTGAGAAATTACTACCAGCGTTTAGTAAGGAATTGAGTGAGACTAAGGAACGCTCCCATATTAGTTTGTTACAAACTGAAAGAGGTTAACCAACAAACATTGTCTTGAGACTTCTACTAACTGGAACTTAAGGGGGGAGTGAGGAACCCGGGACTGACTCCGGTCATGCATGCTAAGGAAAAGGGGGTCGGTATCTATAGCAGATCCGACTTCCGCTTAAGGACTTGTCTTCGGACTTGTTGCCTAGGGTCGGTTGCCGGCTCAGCTACATTGGACATACAGTCCAAGGTAGGAGGCATTAAGATGGTGCGGTAGGATCACCTAAATCCTAAATTTTAAGATAAGTTGTTTATTCAACCAATGGAGTTAATAGCTCATTGGCTAGGGTTGCTTTTGACCCGACAAAAATAAACATTGAGATAAGATACAATCATTTCTATTTAAAGAATGGTTTGTATTCTAAGATTAAGATAAGGTTTGAGGTAAGATACTACCAATTCTATTTAAGGAATGGTTTGTATTCTAAGACTGAGATAAGCTACAACCATTTCTTTTTAAAGATTGGTTTGTTTACTAAGACTAAGATAAGGACTAAGATTGAGGTAAGATAAGGATGGATTGAGAATAAGAGGAAATATAATAAGGAGTTAAATAATTGACTCACTAATTAAGGGAACTCATTTAAGTCGTTCATTGTGTTTGAACTTTGATTGTTCATATTTGGATTGTGGTTTATTGCATTTTCTATTATGTGTGCATCTAATCAACCTCCATGCTATCGACAATTAGTCGTCGTAGCCACGTTAGCTTGGGGGCCATGAGAGGATCGTACCAGCATTCGTGCTGACCCCCTTTGGGTGCTGTTTTTACTACACAGGTGAACAACAGGAGGCGGCCGTCGCGAGAGTAAGATGGGGTACAAGCGTTACGGGTTAAGTGTGGCCTGCGAGTTGTGCATGTACACTCGTATGCATTATGAGTTAGTAAGATGTATAGGTTGTGAGGGGATTGTAAGGAGGATATGTATTTGGTTAAGATTGGTATGTACTAATGTTCGGTATATTCTGTAGTCAGACCGTGGCAAGGTCCTGGAATGTATTTGTATCCGCTGCAGAGTTTGTATATATGATGATAAGTTTGTGATAACCACGATTGGATAGAGATGGGGTGTTACAAAAAGTGGTATCAGAGCGTAGTTACGCTCTGAAGACAAGAATTACCGAACTTAGGAGAATACTGAGGTTGAGTTTGAGTTCTGGGTTAAGGGTTGAGTGATAGAGTGAGAGGTGCGTTAGTTAGGACTTCCCGGTGTTTACCGGATATCCATGGTACCTAAACCCGCCCTCCACATCCCTTGCTTGAATTATGGGGAACAAATGCCAGAGAGAAGAAAACCTTCTCTTACTCGGGGAAACCCGATCTGGTAGTTAGTTAACAGTAAGCGATATGAGGAACATCTTGTTGTACAACAGTTTATGAAAACTTGGAGCTTTTAATTGGAGCGCAACAGTGAAACAAGCGCTACCAATGGAATTCTACCAAATAGGGGAACGGTAATTACCGGCAACATGGGTCGACATGCTACGCAGTCGAGTTACACCACAATACCGATGATAAGAAAAGCACTATGAGTGCAATGGATAAGAAAAGATAAGCGACATGAGTACCGGACAGTGGTCCGAGTGAGCATAGCAGTGGGATAATACATCATATGGGAATTAAGACTACCGAAAAGTTTAGTTAGAAACGGGAGCTCCAAACCCCATACAATGAGAAAGATTACAAAACATGGCTGACATGGCGCAGACGACGATAAATACATGTACAAACTGTATACCGGAATAGGACTACGATGTAGTGCCTAAAGGAGAACCATTACTTAGTAACCACGACAAAATGTGTGGGAACGGGAGCGAGGATTCAGGCCTAAGAAAATAACAAGGGGTTCCCTCAGGAGGAGGAACACCCTGCTAAGCGACAGTATTGTCAAACCAACTAGGAAACTGCCAGATGGCTAGTTATCCAAAATAAGAGAACATCGAAGGAGTCCCGAGGACTACCAAAGATATGGAAACTAGGTGGAAGTACCACTACCGACGCACACGGTACCGGTAGCCCATCTTGCATGGCGCACTTGCCATAGCAAGTGCTACCACGGTTAAGTTATACGGAAAGCCATCATGGCGAGATAGTAGAATGCTACAGTCATAATACGCAGTAATACCGGATTGTAAATCCATAGGAACGGGAGAATGAGACCATGGAAGGGCCTGACGGCCTGACCATGATGAGATGAGTTAATACACCAATCAGCAGGGAGCTGAACTTGGACGAAATACTAAACCATATGAATATTAGCAACGGTACAACCTACTACAACAACAACCGATAGTACGGTAAGGACACCAATCCCGAACCCCAAGAGGAAAACCTAAGAGATCGCTCGGCAATCCGAGAAAAACACTACGTAAGTAACAACATACATGGAAGTATCAAGATATACAATGAAGGTAGTCGACAGAACGACTTCCAACAAGAACGGGATAGAACTCCCGGGATGACCATTAAGAGCATCAATAACAACCATCTTCGTTGAATATGTTAGTAAACCCCGAGAACAGGGACATAGGGAATAGACTTAAGCAGTAACCTACCAAGGATTAAAGACATACAACCCCGAAGGAGGAAAGCTCAGAGGACTGCCCCCACAGAGCGGGCATAGTCGAGCCGAACAAACTGATTAATGACAGTTAGTATTATTGCCTGACTCATTAACACCCAAGTATGATTAATCATCAACGGGTGGCGTAGTCAACGAGAGTTGAACGAAGCATTGAGATGGAAGCACATGATAACTTGGACAAATATCCAATTTAGACACCGTAAGGCAGACGCCTAATATAAACCTAACCTTGATTGCTAAAAGACATAAGTCTAGCAAAACGACAGTATTTTCAAGGACATTAAGTAACCTCACACCACCTGAACGAACTTCCATAGCGGGAAGCAGGATGCAGCAACTTGCCATGAGACCCATTACTACCTTTAATATGTAACTAATGGTGGATAGTGTTCAAAGAACCAGAAATCTATGAGGATAACCTACAGATGAGCAAGAGTATAAGGAGTGAACCGAGCACCGGCTCTCACCCAATGATATTAGGCACTAAGAGCCTACGAGCCAAGGATGTTAACCACATCAGAGCCGAGGCACAGTAAGTTATAAGAGAGCTTATTTTAGCCACGTGGGAACTACAATTCGTAGATATGAACGGTTACCAAACCTATAATTTAGATTGTGAAATTATTGCCAGGAAAGGGCACCAATGAGAATAATGAGAAAGTACATCGTTATGGGCGGAGAACGAACCATTCCTTTTAGGGTGGGGATACCTCTCCTTGTTGTGAGGCCATGAGTGGGAATAAACCCCTCAATAAGGGCTTTCACCTGTTAGATATATGATATGCTTTTGTTATAGAATGGAAACCGTAAACTTTGAGATTACCTTAAAACATACCAGATACACCTGAGTAATAAGGAAGGCTGCAGAGACAGACCTCATATTCAACACCCAGAATTTAAAAATCAGTAATCGTCAGAGATAAACATTGTGAGTGCACTATATGGCACATCAAGTGACCAACACTCAGAAGAGCTTGTAATCCAATGGATGACTTCTTCAGTAACCGGTTAAACTACATGGAAAATAACATCATAAAGGATGGAAGAACGTGAGAGAGACTGACCTACATACGAACCTGAGATTGAGCAGAACACCTTCATATTAAGAGATAACCACTTTACAATATGGTACGGCAATCGCCAAACACCGAAATTAGAGAACCCTAGTGTGTTTACACTAAGAAGGGAATTAGCATGAAATAAGATGTTTGAATAAGTGAGTAAGTAGTTGCACCATCAATGGGCAACATGGTAAAGGCCAACTACCACTGTAGCAGAGGTCATAAGGACAATACCTATATGAGTGGATTAAGTCATGGTGCGCAGTAAAGCGACCATTATGTATAAGCCATCAAATATTGACATAGAGGCAGTTAGATTTATGAACTAAGACCGATATAAGTAAGGGAATAAGATGGTAGACGAACTGTGCATTGATGCCAGTAGTCTAGACCTGGTGAGGTAAGAATTCACAGGAAGCACACTACCCATTCCTTAAGGAACTGGAAGTGCATTCCTAGTAGATCAAATATGAGAACCAAGATAAGAGGCTTCATGGAAAGAGACCTCAGTTACTAAGAGATCAAGTCAGCAAGGAATATAGAAAGGAGCTAGAGCATACCATACTCAAGAACACAATGAATGGATTTCCCTTGATTAAGTTCAAGAAGAATAACAAGTGTTATCATGGAAAGATGAAAGAGGAGATCGACACCAGAATACTTCATAATTAGCAATAGCTAACGTGTGACGGACACGACGAGTTTACTTAAACGAGATGTGGGACGACTGCACCCCACAGGGGCTTGCAGGCCTGACAAGCTCATTTATGAGTTAGCCGGGTAAGTAGTAATGTACCAGTAAGGTACCCCATGCATGTAAACGAGTGGTGTAAGTAACACGGGAAGTAGTCGACTCCGTACCACGGTCAACGACGCAAGATCAGACAAGAGCAGCTACTACCACAAACAGTCGAAGAGAAGGAATTTAGTTGAACCAACGACACAAAGGAATCAGAGAACAAATGATTAAGAACTATGAAGTGCGAAGAGCACGGATTATTAAGTATAGACATCGGACATGTCTTAAGAAGTTAAGGATAACACTGTAAAGCGCAATAAGCACTAAACAGTAGTTTCAGGTTGAGAACCATCATCAGACCAAAGGTCGGATGGAAAGAACGATTTAGACACTTGAGAAAACACTAAGAATATGAACGTTAGATCTTCAGGGAGAATGGATAGATGAGTCACGACTCATTAAGGCCGTGTATATATAAAGATAACACGTGTTCATTGAAAGACCTTTAGCACTAAACCATAAGCATACAGGTGAAGGATATACAATACTATGAAGGATAAGAAAAGCAGTTAAGCCTAAGATTATCAGAGTCGCGCAGCGGAAGCTAGCAGATCAGTACCTTTAAGATTAGACCAAACTAAGTTAAGAAAACAGTATAAGCACCGTTAAGAATCCTCGATACAGAGACTAAGCCATTAACATAGTTATGACCCTCTGATCGAATTATAAGTGAGACAGATGACATGGAAGCTAGAATGCTTGGTGAGAATTAGACATCTTGAACCTATGTTCAAGGATATATAATGTTGATTACGTGGGCGTAATCCATTTTAAGGGGGGTAGAGCGAAGACCGCTTAGCCTATGTGTAGACACCAAAAATTCTCACCCGTTTTATTTTAAAACAAAAATTCAAAAAATGAGCATGCTTTCAGAAACAAGGCGGTCGTCCCCGTTTTCAACTAAAGGAATTTCTTTTTACCGGTATTTAGACCTCACATTCCTATGGAAAAGGAGCACGAGCTTTTGTTGAAATCTGTGTTTAACTGACCTCATTTCGTATACACATTTTGTTGGTTTTTAAAACGTTCCACGAAAGACATTCCCCCTTGTTTTGCCCCGGCTCGTAACATAACCCTTATCTTATTTCCTCGCATCTGTATACCGAATGCGGTGGTAGCTCGGTTGGTCAGGGTATTCAGGGAGGAAGCCAATGATACTGAGTTCGAATCTGGGCGGGAGCATCCCTCCCCTTTTATTTTCTTTTTGTTTTGTTGTTTGCCACATGCTTGGACCAGGCCCAGTCTCCTCTCATTTTGGACCCGTCTCTCTTACTCAAAAAAGCCCATCTGGTGGCATCTCTCGGTTATAAAAACATCCTTTAAAAAACCCTACTGTGCAGAGAACGAGAATCAGACATATCCCCAAACATTCTCATTTTTGAAAGAATCGAAACATCCTGCATTTTCTTCTGTCTTCTCCCTCTCAAACTCGACCGTCCCTTCATCGTTTTTCTCTCGCCGGAAATCTCATCTCCCTTCTTAAAACCTCCTTCCGACAAGGCGCTATCCCACCGGAATTCGGGTAGCCAGTCACTCCACCTCGACAGTGTAAGTTGGCTTCTTCTCCCTTGTTCTCAAAATCCCTCGAGTACCAGTGATCTTCGTTTTGCGTTCTTGACATTTCAAACTTAGTTCTGCCCAAGGGCTTAACTCGATGACGGCAAGGGGTTAGGGTTCAGTCGAGAAAACCTTCTTTCCGACACGTAACCCACTTCCGTTTCCACCCATCTCCGATTCTCTCGGTTATGTTTTTTTTCATGTCCAGGAGTATGTTGGTTTCTTTTCCTCTTTGTATCTTCTCCTGTCTCTTTCCTTTTCAAGCCTTAATCCGGTATAGTTGATTCCAAACCCATGATGGGTTCAGGGTCTTCGAAAGGGATTGATATCTTGTGTAAGCAAAGCTGTCTCTCCGCATGTCCCGATGCTATTTTCATTCCCGTTTTCTTTTCGGTAGCATGCGTAGCCTGGTATGGACATTGCAGTCCACGAACGGGTTAGGGGTGCGCTTAACATCAGCCCCCCTGTATATATATACATTTGAGTTGTTTGTTTTTAATGTGTCCGAAGCATCTCAAGACTGGTTCATTTCAGTCTCGATTCCGTGGTTGTTTCCTTGATTCGGAAGTTGCGAGAAAAACTGGTCCTTCTCCAGTTGCATTCCGGTCAATCTATTTGTTACCGTATTCTCCGAATGTTGAGCAAACTGGTAGTAATGTATACAGACAGTATAGACTGGTCACCCTCCTGTCATGGTTCCCCTTCTAGTCACGATTCATTTTCTTCAGCCGCACCACACTCAGATTCGAAGGTCGAGTGGACTGGTCCATCTCCAGTTAGGTTCTGGTCTGTTCTCATGGTATCTTGGTTCGATATAGAGCACGGTGAATGTGTTTGTGGCGGTTTGATTGTTATTCCTTCTGATTTATCTGTTGAACTAATGTTTGGTTTAGTCTCTGGTTTGTCTCGGAATATTTGCAGGAAACCTTGCACACTCTTTTTCGGTATTAAGTTCTAACCCTTGCTATTTGTTGTCTGTCTCCTGATGTTGGTTCCAATAGTTTGAATGTCTGTTTTTGGGCTTCTGGGAATATTGATTCTGTAAAGGCCAACTGCTGTCAGTGTCTGAGTATCTGCTTGACTCCTTGTTTTTGGGTCCTGATTCACGACTTCCGCTGTAACTTATCTGTTGTTTGAAATGCTTGCCACCAGAGTTAGGTCCTGAAATTTTGGTTCACAGTTCTAGGAGAGTGGAAGGGAATTCATGGAGGAATCTAGGGTCGAAACCCCCCTGTTGTTTGCCTGATAATCGGTTGAATAATTATTAATCTGTCACACCTTTCAGTTCAGGTAGTATTTCGGAAGATGAATTCATCCACCAATTTCAAAGCAGAACACTATTAGGGGTTTAGTTTTGTTTTTGCTTCGTGATAAACCCATGCTGTCTAGCTTTCGGTGGATATTATATTAGAAGGTTAGTGTTTGGATAAAGCATGCTGTTACAGGGATACAGGGAACCAATTCAACAATAGGGTAGCAATCCAACTTAAAACCTCCTTTTCTGTTGTGCAGTAAAGAAAAAAAAAGAAGAAAGAAATGGCTGGTTTTATATTAAGAGTGCGATGAAGGTCTTGAGTGTTTCTTATTTTGTTTATCTCTTCAACGTGCTCACCTAGGAATTGTCTAATACTAGTTCAAGAATAAAAAAACTTTCTCTGTTTTTTCATCAATGAGCTGTGTCAATGAGCGGTGAACCGAAGTAAGAAATCAGATTGAGTGTTTAAGTTTTGGTTGATTCTCTTCTAAGCTCTTGGCTGGGTTTCTACCCTATTTTGTTATCTGGAATTAAACTAATCCTGTCTCCCATGCGCCTGTATCCCGTGATGTTGTGATTGCTGCTTGCTGTATACATTCATGCTTGCTGTTCATCCTCTGAAATATCAATTTGCTCCTTGCTGTTTGCTGTACTTAAGCCCTAGTTATTTCCTTTAAGGCCTTTTGAGCTAACAGAAAAGTTTAGGAAGCATTGTCGCCCCACACCTAACGGGTCTCTCATTCGTTTCGTGGGGCAACAGTCTCCTACAACTTCAGAAAACACTCAAACCACCCTTATATGTATACAAGAACAAAACTAAAAAAAAAACGAGCCCTTAAGGCTAATCTAGGAGAGTTTAGGATGTGAAACCACCCCATGCCTAACGGGTCTCTCATTCGTTTTATGTGGGTGGAATCCTCCTTTTCCCTCAACAAACCCATAATCAAGATCAATTGATTAATAAACCTTATTATTCCTTTTGATCCAAGTTTCTCCTCTCTGATCACCAGCTCAATTAAAGGAAAAGGTCATATCCAGGGTTGTCTCTCAGTTTTTCCTCATCACTTTTAAATTCCAAATTCTCCTTCTGTTTCGACAAAAAAAAACGTTTGTTGCTGGCCCACCCCAAGGGGCCAATTCGGCCCATGTTTTCAAGAGCCCATTAACTCAATCTCAACCTCTTAGTGCGGTCCAAAAGGTCAAGCCCTCAACTCACAAGTCTCATCCAAAAATCCCACCATTACAATCCAAAACCGAGGCCCAACAAGGCCCAAACCCGAGGCCCAAGGCCCAAACCCGAGGCCCAAAGTCAAACCCGAGTCTAAAACCAAAACCCAAAACCCGAGGCCCAATGTCCAAACCCGAGGCCCAATGCCCAAAACTGAGGCCCAACAAGGCCCAAACCCGAGGCCCAAGGCCCAAACCCGAGGCCCAAAGTCAAACCCGAGTCCAAAACCAAAACCCAAAACCCGAGGCCCAATGTCCAAACCCGAGGCCCAATGCCCAAACCCGAGGCCCAATGCCCAAACCCGAGGCCCAATGCCCAAACCCGAGGCCCAATGCCCAAACCCGAGGCCCAATGTCCCAAACCCGAAGCTCAAGGCCCAAACCCGAGGCCCAAAGTCAAAACCGAGTCCAAACCCAAAACCCAAAAACCCGGCCCACTACTCTATCCGGCCCGTTACTCTACCCGACCCGAGGCCCAATGCCCAAACCCGAGGCCCAATGTCCCAAACCCGAGGCCCAAAGTCCAAACCCAGCCCAACACTCCACTCGGCCCAACACCCATGATCCAAACCCAAGTCGGCCCAAATCCAAGCTTGGCCCACTCCCAAACCCAGCCCGCTGCCCACAATCGGCCCAAAATTCGAAGCCCAAACCTACTCACTCCACCCGGCCCAAAAGCCCAGAAAACCCAAAAACCTGGCCCATATCCTATCCAGGCCCAATCCGGCCAAAAACCTCAAACAAGGCCCAATTCGGCCCAAAACCTCAAACAAGGCCCAATCCGGCCCAAAACCTCAAATAAAGCCCAACTCGGCCCAAAAACCCAACCAAAGCCCAACTTGACCCACAAGCCCAATCAAGGCCCACTTGACCCAAATGCTCAACATTAGGCCCAATTTGACCCGGCCCAATTCGACTCGATCGATCCAACCCGACCCATTTTCCAATTTTGGCCCAAACCCAATTAAACCCAAAATTCAAATCAACTCAATGCCAAACCCAAGTTCAATTCTAACCCAATCCAACACAAGCTCAACTTGTAAATTCCATTCAAAATCCAAAAATCCAAAGAATCTCCTCTCCCGAATTTCAAACACTCATTTTATTCAAACTTCATCAAGTTGTCAGAAGAAACTATTTTGTAGAATTTAAAAAGAAAAACTCTTCTCACATCACAGAAAACTCTTCTCTATTGCAGAAAGTTCTTCTTACATATACAGAAAGTTTTCTCCTAAAAACATTTCTCAAAATCAGTGTTTCTTCGTCGAGAATTCCGAACAACTTTCAAAGTTTTCTAACTTAGTTTTCAAATCCAAATAAGCCGTTTTCAAGGAGCAAGAAATGTCTAACCCCTTCAAAACATTTCATCCATGGTTAGATCATCGCTTGTTTCCCTTCCTAAAAATAAAAATCCGAGGCGGGGCACTGGGGTCATAATCTCCCTTGTCGCAGTCTGGATCTCTTTAGGCGGGGCATTAGGGTGACAAACCTCCCCTAATTGCAGCCTAGATTTTTACAAGGCGGGGTGCTAGGGAAGTAACGACCTTCCTTGTTGCAGCCGGGATTTTAGAATCGTCTAACTCCCTTCCACTCGATTTCAATGTTTTCGGTTTTTAACGTTTTAACACCCGGGAGTTAGAGACGTTATTAGGATTCGACCGAGAACATCTCATTCATGGTGTTTCTCTCTGAACCCTATTTTTCGACATAAATTCATTGCCCCATCTTCCGAGCCTCGGCACTTTCCATTAATAAAGTGTCGTGTTCGAGGGGGTACATAGGGTAATCCCTTGGGACTATCCGCCCTTTTACAATAAAAATTGTTTTTTCTGTCTTAAAAACTTCAAGAGAGACAATTCTGAGTAAAACCAATCCAACATTTCCATTAGAGCACTAGGACCCATAAACACTTCTCAACCCTCCTCTGAACCAACTCTGAGTCACATAGGACTTCCAATTCTTGAAAACTCCCAGAAACCTGAAACATCTTCAAAACCTGAATACTTGCAAATTAAAAATCCTTTCCCACACTCAATCATATTCAAAACCCGAATTCCTCTTCAACCCATTCGACCACTCTGGAAGATGAACCTAACAAACCCGGGAAACTCCTCAAATCAGCCAAGTGATCCAAATACCCCTTAACTCCACCAAGAATGACCAAAATGCCCCTTTACTCCTCAAAACTCCCATCATTCTCTTAATCCCGTGAAGGCCCAAAACAACCTCAAATCTCTCAGAGCATTTAAAACCTCTCAAACACTTCAACCAGACCAACTCCAATACCGGCCTCATCCTCACCCCTCACTCAATCCTATCCTTGGCTTTTTATATGAATCTCTCTAAAAAGGTTTTGAAAGAAGGTAATCCCGACAATTGGAGACCGAGGTTTCCTCGGGCACCAATCCGAAGTCGTGGTCGTTGCCACTTCCAAGGGGTGTAACCCAGTGCGAACCCACAATTGAATCTCTGCAAATGACCAGATAACTCCTATCCATAGGTATCAAATTCAGAGTCAACCAACGGTTCTTAGAACCCTCCTTCCCTTCCTTCCTAGTATCTTAGGTCAAACTAGGTGGCGACTCTAGTCAATTCCGCCTTGTAGAGGCATAAGTCCGCGTGGTGCCCATTGAGAGCGGGTATAGTGCACACTTGCACTCCCCTTTATGCTTTCTGGGAAAGACAGACGATTTAGTAGGTATTTGAGGGATGCCATGAATAACAGGTTTTCACCCTCCACAGAATGGCATTTTCCAGGATCTAGACTTCTCAGTCAGACCATATTTAGATAGACCCCCCTCATACCGAAAAATCACCCTCCACAGAATGGCGACTCTGCTGGGGAAAACTTGAGTAAGTTTTTCTCAAACTCAAGGAAGACTGAACTCCATTCAAAATTGTCGGGACTTCCACACTTCTTTCAAAACCTTCAAGAGATTCTTTTCAAAGCCTTTAGGATTATTCTACTCCACACTTAAGAGTGTGTATCTGATGAGGACAGATAGGATTTATTAGATCCTCACCAAACATGACAACAATTGGGTTAATAATTAGTTCACACTTAGAAAGAGACATTTAGGGTTGAATGAAGCTAACTTTCCTTTAGGTTAATAAATAACCAATTTGGAATCACTAATCTCAAGACAAAACCCTTAGTAATTAGGGTGGTGCTAATTTCTCAGCTTTATTTACATTACATGATTACGGGGTGCATTGGGTGGGTAGTTTAGGGCATGCATTCCTCTGTGTCACCCGATTTACCCACGATGTCACGGGATCCCCAACCGGTCCACGGTTGATTCCCCACGAGCTGGGTCACTCTCTCAGTGAACAAACCCACGAGGCGGTATGGTCTCCGACTAACGCTTTGAAGCTCATGATCCAAAAATATCCTCCATTACCTGAGTCAAAGCCAGCATATAGTGAGCCGTGAGCCTTCAGTGTCCAGCTGCCTTATCCAGTGTCTAAGACGGGTTTATGTGTGGTCACCCCTTTGTATGCCGCCTGTCTGACCACCCTGTTTCCTTACCTTGAAGATTGCATGGGCTCAGCTCTCCATTGTTCCTCTGCACCACGGGTGTCTCTAAGCCCAATGTCACGCTACACGTCCATAGATGGATCCCGTATTTACCGGATACCCATACATGGCACAACGTAGTCAGTGAATAATTTGGACTTTAGACACACCTGACCGTGTAGATGACGAGAGACCCGTTCCCATGCAGTACTTCCCCGAGTTTCCCGAAAAGTGGGGTGTTGTCGGATCATCACTAGCCGTGGCGTATGTTTCTTTACCATCTCGGGTATCTTGACCTTTCGAACTTAAGCACTCCGGACTTTCTTTATGACATGCCTCGCAAGGGGTATAACAGAGAAAAACCCCGAGAGATGACAGTGAAGGAACGATGGTTCCCCCGGTGGAACAGAATCATAATTGACCTGGAAAGTGATTATCCCAACACTAATACTTACAGCTCCACATCAAACATAGCCGCGATTTATGTTACGATTTGCACATGTGCTCACCCCCTTTTAATCAAAAACCTTGCTTTTAAAACCTCGTTCGGAATCTCTTTTTCATCGACGCTTGCAAAATACCTTGTCATCATTCTTCAAAACCATTCTTTCAAAAAATGCTTTTTTTAAAGGTTTTATCAAAGTAAAATGTTTTAAAACCCTTACTGTTTTCCAAAAAATTCCTCTCTTCATTTTCATTTCCGAAATATCAGCCATATTCACATTACTTAATTGCGCTTCCCCAATCTTACTCCACTTTCTTTCCCCTTGTTTTCTCTTTTCCTCTACCTCGGTTTTGCAGGGATTAACCATGATGAACCGCCTAGTACCAGTTCCAGGGGAGAAGAAGAGACAAAGAGACGCCCTAGAGCAACAAAGGAAGGAAGCAGCGGCTAGAGAGCAAGCCCGCATCACCCTTTATCAGCAAGAGCGTGCTCAGGAAGTAGAGTTTGCCATCGATCTGAAGAGCCGATGTGCAGGAATGAAGGACATTGGAGAACCCCTCTTCCTAAGCCTGGCTCACTTAGGCATCAGGCAAAGCATCGATTACGAGGCACTATACGAATCGGTCACCCATTGGGATTCAGAAGACCACCCTACCGGTTCACCATTGAGGAGTTGACTATGTTACCCGCTGAAGCATGCCTTTTTGAAAATCAAACCTCACCAAAAAATGCCCCGTGTACCAGTTGACCGGACAGAAACGCCAGCTTTTGCAGCAAAGTTTCTTGGGGTAGACATTGCTGAAGTACAAAGTTTTGGAGGCATGAGCCTGAATTTAAAAGACCTCCTTGATCGCTTCTGCAAGCCATACCGTCCACTAAGGACCCAGAGACGTGTGTTAGATCTTTGCATCATGGGGTTACATCTCTTCAGGCAGAGCGGTCTGAGAATGAACCCCAAGATCATTTATTTGTTGAATGCCTACGAGGATGGACTCAGCATCGGGACCTATGTGGTAGCTGAGATAGTCAGAGGACTAGATTGTTGGAAGGAAGCAGATGTTCGTGAGACATTCTTTAAAGGAAGTGCATTGCTACTACAGATTTGGCTTTTCGACCATTTGAGGATGCCTGTCTTATCAAACTTCGAGACGGTAAACATGGGAACCTTTCTCACCACTAGGAAGAGGGTTGAGAAGCCGAAAGAGGGATGGAGGGCTTTCTTTAGAGATATTCGCTACCATTCTCACATTCTTTGGGTGCTTAATGATTGGGATGTTCAAGGAGGCACTGTTATCACAGAGCATAACGGCTTGGTCTTGATCGGTCTAGACCGCTTCATCACTATTTACCCACTCAGGGTGATGCGACAGTTCAGGCGGGAGCAGGATATCCGGCAGCAG